>CM076572.1:1345957875-1346088085 GCA_034641835.2 Pinus albicaulis | reverse complement strand
ACCAAGAGGTTCAAAGCTTTCATGACAAGAGGGTCTGATGGAGGGGCTCATGTTTATTGCAGGGGTTTCCTTATTAGCTATATATGTTTTTTGGTTGAAGATGATTCCAAAAAAAATCTGGATACATATTAGATAATAATAAGCTATAGGGATAATTATAGCCAATAAGATATTAGAGGTAATAAACAAATATGGATTATATAGATTTCTTGGAAAAAAATGGTATATATATATACAAGGGAACTTGATCCATCTTCACCCTTTTTTTTCCAAGAAATCTATCTTCATAATCTATATCTTCCAAAAAAATGGTGAAGATAGACTAAGTTCCCTGTTAAAGGGGTTGAGATGTAATTCTTTCCATAAGAATAGATGCAAAGATGCACTGAATGAGGTTGGCATTAATGGAAATGACTATCTCAGTTGAATTGGGTTGAATTTATTGGAAGAGACTATCTCAGTGAATATAAGGGTATATGGCTTCGAGAATTCAATAATGTTTCCTACTAAAATTATCCAATTTATAATGTTCAATGTTTATTACATATGCCGTCTTTCCAGTCTTTCCCTACACTATTGGTTTTCATTTAAAGAGAAGTGAGGCTTAAAAAAGTACAAACAAAGAGCCGTGATGGCCCATATGTGTGTGCTCTTTTGCAATGGTTGACATTCTAGTAAAATATGGCTTGGATATATAAATGCACGTTAACACTCTGAAATTCCAAAGAATAACTCATGTAATATGAAACATGTTTCTATGCTGCAGTTATTTTGTTTTTACTTCCTCCTACTTTAGCCTCAATAAGCATCAATTACCATGCATTAAATGAAGGGTGAGGAATATATACCTTATACATTTTAGGTTGTGTAAAATATGGCTCATCGATCTCATTGTGTCCAAACCTGCGGTAACAAACAATATCCACAACAACATCAGACTGGAATGTCTGATGCCACTCGGTAGCAAGTTCACATGCATGTACCACAGCTTCCATATCATCACCATTTACATGGAAAATTGGAGCATTCAAGGCTTTTGCAACATCTGTACAGTATTGTGAAGACCTTCCAGCTTTGGGATCAGTTGTGAATGCAACCTGATTATTGACCACTATGTGAATAGTCCCTCCAGTGGTGTAATTAGGTAGAGCACTCAAATGCAATGTCTCATAGACCACTCCTTGGCCAGCAAAACTTCCATCTCCATGAATCAATACAGCTAAGTTTTTCTTCCTCTCTTTGTCATTTGAATAATACTGTTTTGCTCTAGTTTTCCCAACAACAACTGGAACAACTGCTTCTAAGTGACTAGGATTAGCAACTAATGAAAGGTGGATCCTTTTTCCACCTCTGGTAGGCCTATCATACGATGTACCCAAATGATATTTCACATCTCCAGATCCGGTGTATGATCCAACTTCATCAGACGCGGGCTTCGTGCCGCCGCTGAACTTGCTGAAAATCTGTCTCAATGGCTTCCTGACGACATTGCCCAAAACATTCAATCTTCCTCTATGAGACATACCTATAACAATGCTCTCCACCCCCATATCAGCTGCCCGATCAAACATTTCCTTCATACCTGGGATCAAGGTCTCAGAACCTTCGAGCCCAAACCGCTTGGTAGCAGTCCACTTTGTAGCCAAGAAATTCTCAAACTGTGAACTCCAGATGAGCCGATCAAGCATAACGAGCCTGCGCTCTGCATTGTATCCCCTGGGAACTACTGTCTCAATCTTCTCCCTCAGCCAATTACACTTATCACGGTCTGGTATGTGCATGTAGTCATAACCAATGGTGCCACAGTAAGCTTGCTCCAATCGATTCAGAATTGACCGTAAAGTCTGCACCGGTCGATTCTCAGACAAGAACCCTGACATCCTCCACACGCCGAGAAAAAACTCCTGGTCTAGATCCGCCTCTGTGAACCCATACAGCCTTGGATCCAAATCCACTGGAATCTCCCTCTCCTCCAACCATAGAGGATCCAGCTTAGAAAATCGGTGTGCACAAAGCCCAGCCACCTCTCCGAACCAGTGAAAACTGAAAAAATGGGGCGAATGCCATAGAAATCGGGAAAATTGGGGGCGAATGCCATGGAAACTTGGAAAATCGGGGGCAAATTTCATGTTTCTTGTTTTGTGTGCCCTTTTTTTTTGTGGGCTAATGTTAAATAATTAATTATTTTTAAAATATTTTTTGGGCTAACTTTATTAAACTATAAAAAATGGGTTTTATATAAAAAATTCACCCTAATAAAATTTAAAATCCCTTAAAATTCGCCTTTGGGCTAAAATTCACCCCTAAAATTATCCCTGGTAGCTTGGTACGCACCCTTGGTGTTGCCACAACCTTTGGATCCATTACCACATGAATATCAAGCCAAAATCCCACACTTTACCGGAGAAGAGACTGCTATAGCTCAACAACATGTAAATAGGATTAGCGATACCTTTGAATACTTGGAAGTAGAAGACGAGACCATCAGAATGAGAATGTTCGCCCAAAGCCTTGGCGAATAACCCAAAAAATGGTTTAAGAGCTTAACTCCAAACAGCATCCACAACCTCCCAAAACTTTACCAAATCTTCATAAACAAGTGGGAAGTCTGAAAGAACCCCATTCAAATCCTGTCAGAATATAACAATCTAAAAAGGGAAAATGAGGAAAGTGTCCAGGGATACTGCACTAGGTTCAACAGTGTGTATAATGCTCTCCCACCTCATTTAAAACCCTCGCTTGGTTCAGCCTTGGCAAAATTCCCCGAGGGTTTTGACCCAAACATGACTTATTAGTTAAGAAAGAAGGATCCTCCTACCGTACAGGAAATTTAGAAAGTAGCCATACGAGTAGAGGCCAACTTAGCGAAAAAAAGAGCTAGAACTAGATCAGAAAGGAAAGTCACATACCAGGATGAGGTCTCAACTTCATCCCCTTCCTTAGATCCTAGACTAGATGACTTAGTTAGATCCATGGCCAAAATGTGGGAAAAGATAAATAAGAAGGCCCCTGTTAGGGACAATTAGCCAAACCCTCCAAACAGAAACCGGAACCAAAATTTTAGGAGGGAACAACCTCAAAACAGACCAAGGGAAAATGACCAACAAATTAGGCCACCATTTAATGAAAATTATGTGGAAGAATATGATAGGGATACAGAACCCATTGATGAAAGTCATTTGAACCTTATAGGGTCTGATAATGAGAGTGAGATGTATCTCACAGAAGAAGAAAAATCATTCTTCTCTCCGAATCAGGACGAAACCAACTATGAAGATCCCGAGGATCCTGCCATAGATTTCCAGAATGCCATAATAGAAGCTCACAGGCAGTATGACCTTAGAAGCAACAAAAATCAAGACAACTCCAAGAAAAATAGCTCAGATACTGCTAGAACCCCTGATACCATCCTTAAGAAAGCAGTCAACGGCAACAAAATCATAGCCAGGAAAAATGATCAAAACAAAGATAGAGTTACCCAAACTAATCCTGATTCAGATATTCCTAGTACTTCCACAAAGATTCCCGAAGTGGCTGTGGTGGACAAAATCCTGAAACAGAGCCAGCAAACTCAGAACATAGAGAAGGTCATGGTTGAAAAAGCTGAAACAAACATATCTAAACTACAGCTACCTTTTAGTTTTGAGGGCGAGATCGCCAAGATAAAGATCACCATGCCTCTTACCAAGCTTATCACCCAAAACTCTTACAAGTCCCAAGTGTTGAAAGTCCTGAATATAGGAAGTGATGCCAACACCCTTAATCTAGCTGATGACACTCCTGAAGTGTTGTTTGGTCTGAAAGTAGAAGGGAAATTCCAAGAGGGAACCACTCTTCCCTTTTACATCAGTTTCAATATCCACAACCAAATCCTTCACAATGCCATGCTAGACTCCGGCGCCTCGCATAATCTTATGCCGAAGGTTGTAATGGAAAGACTAGGCCTGGAAATCACAAGACCATACAAAGACTTGTATTCATTTGATTCGAGTAGAGTCAAGTGCCTAGGTTTGATCAAAGACCTGTGTTTCAGTCTGGCCCAAATACCTGCAAAACATCTAATCATGGACATAGTAGTGGCAGACATTCCTCCCAAGTACGGAATGCTTCTATCCAGATCTTGGGGAGCCAAGCTCCAAGGGAATATTCAACTGGATATGTCTTTCGCCACCATCCCTGTGTTTGACCAAACAAGAATACTCTATCGAGAGTCACACATGAAATACATGATCAGTAGCCAAGAGAGGCCAGATAACATTCCAATGTATTCCGTGCATTCCGACCTAAACTCTTTTATTCTGCATACTGATGAGGACATTGAAGAACAGTCAGAAGAAACTGAAACAAACTTAGACCCACCACATCAGCTGCCCCTAGTTCTCTATGATGAACTAGACAATCAAAACTATGATGATCATGAACAGCTATGTCTTGAGGAAAGTAAGTATGTTCTTTCTGAAATAGGAATAGAGCAAGAAGCACAAACCATTATGTACTATCAAGCGAATTTCTCGAACCTTAGTAAAACCTCAGCAGTAACATCAAGAAAATTTTTCAGAATGAAGGCATTAGAGGACTTACATATCACAAACCTTTTCGGAACTCAGGAGCAGGGAAGCTTAATGTTTTTACCATACCTCAAATATTTACCATCACAAAACTCTTCCTCTGCAAGTGAAACCTTGACTGTAGCCATAACAGCTCAAAATCCATAAAAAGTACCTGATAAGCTCATTATGAGCAAACATGATAATTGCAGTCCAAATACACATGAGTTACTTGAATTGGCTAAAATCCTATCATTCCATCAAAGACTTAGAACTGCTATAATTGGCAATCTCATGCAGAATACTACATCACGCAGAGAAAACAATGACAAAAACTATGCTATTACCATTACTCCAAGAAACAACTTCGACAAAAGAAAGTACAAAATTCTGAACCAATCAGTAATGATCAAAGATAAAATAGCTGGTCATAGGGTCTGTTTTGATTTTAGAAACACTAATGCACATCCCTATAACAGAACTTTTATCCTTCCTACCCAAGACCATGATATACCGATGATAAGTGCTTTTAATCATATGCCTTTGCAAGATGATGCTTCAGGTTATAGCCAAATGATTCCCTTGCAAAGTAGACAACTCAAAGATTCTTTTCAGTATGCTGGAAGTAGTTCCAGTTTCAGACTCAGAATTGCAAAACCACCGAATATCAAAAATATGCTCATGAAAGCCATGTTTCCAGTCCTGAATTTCTGCATTTTTACATACCTTGATGATGTCATTATTTATTTAAAAAATGACCAAGAGTATATGCATTACTTAAGGAAGATGTACAGTAAAGAAAGGAGCGGAAATCAGAGGTATAAAGAGGTACAGCGGGAAGATACAGGTTCATTCAGAGATTCTTGCATGAATCCTTATGTCATTCTGGAAAGAGAGAATTTTCCAAATTTCTCTTTTCAGGAGTTGAGTGGACCAAGAATGGTAGGAGATCCTTACGAGGATAAGATGCTTAAGTTTCGCCATTTCCAAGATTTCTGAGTTTAAGGCATTTTCAATCATTGTATATACCACTGTTTGAAAAATAGATAAAACAGAAAAGTCAAAAACAATAGAAGAATAGAAAAGAGGGCAAATTGAAAAATAGAAAAGGCCCCATGTTCCAAAAAATAGTCATTCAGAAAGCGCACAAGTCTAAATGCCGCTACTAGTACTCAAATGTCTTGTTCAGTTATCTAGCCTAATCATAGCTGAACATGTTTAAATTTATTTGCTGATAAGTTAGTGAGTGAAAAAGATGGTCAACATTGTGTAATCTTGACTTATCAAAGAGAGTAGATTAGGAAAAGATATTGGTTCCACACGCCCAAAACAGAACCAAAGAGAGAAGCAGGGATGAAAAACAAATTGTGCATCTTAGCCCTGCTTTTCCTAGTTTCCATTTTATGCAAAATAATATTTGTGTGCAACTTGTCTTTCATGCCACAAATACATGACAAATCAGAGTGTCTAACCCTGATTTGATCATCTTTTCAATTTCATGTTTTAGATTAGAGAACAAAATCCTGTCAAACAGCTTAATCTTGACAGTCGATCTAGCATAGGTAGAGTAATGAAGGAGTTCATCAGTTTAATCTGAACTCCCGGCAGATATAAGTGTAGAATTAGATAGGTTCATTTTACAAAAAGAAAAAATATGTTGTCAAAAGGGTAGCTAGTCCAAATGCACCCAAAGGAAGAAAAAATGTTAGGAAAGATAGTGGGGTAGGTAGAAATATCATTGATGCTAATCATGCTGTCACTTTTCAGAAGTAGCATCAAGGAAGAGTGAAATTTTGTGCCAATGGGTAAGGCACTGGTCTTCATAAGCCAAAGATCTGAAATTCTGGACACCTCTTGAAAAGGAGCTGCCCTCCCCAAATGGAGCCATTGTTAGTCATCAATATTTTTCACTTGTTGGTGATGACTAGTTCTAATAGCCAAGTTTTCTAGCAGCTGATCTAAAAATTTGTCAAATTTTCTAGCTGGAAAACACCCATAAAATTTTTTGCCCTCTTACCTTTCAGTCTGCCCATAACGAGATGAAACCTCATTATCAAATCCTACCTAACCTCAGCCCTACTAGTCTGCCCATCAGCTCTAGAGAAAAAATCCAAATCTGTCCAAAAAGTCTCTCCTAAGTTAGGAAGTGGCGCTTTTAGGCATTTCTCCCTTGGCAAACTATCCAAGAGCCAAAGAACCTCCATCTGCTATAGACCAGTCATAACAGACCTTTCCATTCTGCAAATAAGGTTGGTTACAGCCCTAGGTCACGCCACTAATACACCCTCAAGTCTCAGCAATACATGAACCATAAGTCAAACTGATTCTAGGTGTTTTTACAATGTTTTAAATGGATCTTTAAAGAACAGAGGCATACCAGCATCCCAGAAGAAAATATTTTTCTCCACAGGAGAAGACAGCTGCTTCTCAATGTGATCTTGAGCCTGGGATGCAGCTACAGAGTGAAGAGTTTTTCATCAAGCTCTTGCGACCACATTCGAAACCTGAAAGGACAGTAAAAGGAAAAATAGCACTGTCACAGGACTGATGATGCAACATGACTGAAAAACCTCCTTCATCTATAAGCAGAGGGTTTGAAGACTGCAAGCGCCTCCTTCATCTATAAGCAAAGGGCCAAAGGTAAAGTCTGTTTTTAAGCTTTTCACTAACTGTGAAGACAAACTTTGAAGTACAGTGAGACAACAAATAAAGGTCTCTGCATAAAAATGATGATTAAAAGAAGAGAGGTTGAAAGAACATCAGACATTTTGTCAATATAGGCCTCCTTCATTCATGAGCAGAGGGCCAGAGCAATCATCGATTTTATGGTTTTCACTGACTGAGAGACAAATTGTAAACACAATAAGAGACAGTTGAAACAGAGAAATGATGTAAAAGACAAAGAAGGAAAGCAGGGGTACCACTGTAATCCAAGAGGTTAAACTTGTCTCTTATCAAGGTTTGCTTTCAAAAATAGTTTGGAGCCCAATTAAAAACAACTTTGCTGGTGATTAAGGGGTAGGTCATGACACAGGCCAGTGATGGTAAATATTTTTCAAAGGGTACTCATCTTCCTGTTCATGAGAGAATGTTTTTCAAATTACTCATCATAGTAGACAAAGGAAACTTGAGTTTAGTTTTTCCCCAAAAAGGCATTGCAAATAGGTATACAGGGTCATAAAAGTGCAAGAAAGATCATGACATATGTTTCAGGTCCTGGAACCCAATGAAGCAATATATGCATGCCACTGTTACAAAGGAAGGCAGTCCCTTATGAAAAAGGGTCAAAGGCACCTCATTGTTGCATTCCAAGTGAAAGGAGAGTCTTAAAAGAAATATTATTTTAATGGACTGAGGATGGGAAAGCATGAGTAAGTGCAACTGATTTTTGCACCTACAGTCAGAGGAGGATATTATGAAACACCTGGGAGCAGAAGCTATCAACCAAGTTGAAAGAGACATGTCATCTCCTTGCAAAATGGCAAAGAAGGTTTCACTACTCTTTGATGTGTTTTGAGTAGATTTTCTATGTTGAATGTCGTCAAAGGGTCAGCAGTGGCAGAGGTCACTTTTCAAATGTGTAAACACAAAAAACAGAGTTGACCCTTGGAATGAGTTTATAGCTATTACAATTGTTAAGATAGCATGCACAGACCTTTTATCAACGAGATTATAAATATGGGCCCTTTATAAACACGTTCAAAATCATTTTGCTTTAAAAAAAAATGAACGAAGGCAGCGGTTTTAATGAAATAAGTTTTCAAAAAACCCTCAACAGTCAAGTGTGAAAGGAATCTTGTTTCATTCACTCTCAAAGGGACAAAGAGACCGTTGCAAACCTCTTTAAACCTCTCAAAACACGAGACCAACTCCGTTTTTGCTGTTCACTGCATCGAGATAAGAGTTTTGGAGAAAAATCACATAATTTTCTGGGCTTAAGGACCGCGCGGTGCATTCAGGTGGAAAAATTATACAGAATTACAAGACCACGCGACGCGCCTCTAGGAGCACGCGGTGCGCTTGTAGGTTCCATTCAGGTCGGCCCAACAGGTGACCCAACAGTGTTTTTGCGTGGCGCTCTTCCACAGTAAACGTGCCGCGCATTTCTTCAACGTTCAAAATGCCTCCAAAAGCCCTGAAACGCTGCTCCAAATCCTCAACAAGGGCTGCCATCAAATTTTCAAGGTATTCTATGATGCCTCCTTACTATTTTCAAATTTCCAAAGGGTGAATAATGCTACATTTTTCCAAGACCGAATGATGGTTAAAAAATGAAGTTTCTGGTGTGAATTAAGGTGATCTGCTAAGTGTGTTGAAGAAATATGTTGCAGTGGGGGTTATTCGATTAATTCACTAAATTATAAGAAACTAGAGCTACCCTCAAGATAAGAAAAAAAAAACATAAAATCTGTCAGCTCTGTTGTAATGGTGAAAAGAAATATCAGGGCTGCCATCTTTGTCCATAAGACAAGCTTTAATGAGTGAAACTGTTAAATCAAGTTTGGGGGTAGTAGATAGTGAACATAAGGAGCTGTGTTTAATGTTTGAAGACTCAGAATTTACATGGTTTTGTTTACCCAAACCCTGACATAGTGAAACTGGTGGATTTTTATTGCTATCAAAAGACCATATAAACTGCCCTCAGAACAATTTGGAAAGGTAGAAGGCAGTGTTTGAAGAGAGACAGAACGGGGTTTGAAAGGAAAAAGCAGTAAGCCTAACTTCAATAGTAGTAATCATTGTATAAAGTGCCTTGCTTTTTCAAAATTCATCCCTGTGGGGTAAAAGGGAAAAACCACTTTTTTCTCCTTTGTTCTATAAGCAGACCTTAAATGAGTAAAACTATTAAAACAGTCTGAAGGTGTTTTGGTCAAAACTGGGTATGAGAAACAGTGTTGAATACAAGAGCAGTGTTTTGATTAGAAGAGTGTTTGTATACTACAAGGGTTTTTTTGTGCTCATACCAAAACATAAAGATCTTGATAACCTTACACTAACACAGAGATCACTTGACTATGTATGCATTTTGTTTGACTGTGCACTTATCATTATAAATATTGGCTGTTTGGCATACAAAGGGAGGAAGAGCAGTGTTCAGAGAGGAGAAGAAACCTAATAGAAAAGAAAAAAAAAATACACAGCTCTGAAGAAAACTTGCCTTGATCAAAATAGTGGTTGACAAGAAGACAAAGTTGTGTGCTTGAGAAGAACTTTCCACAGGGTATTTGAGGCAGGGAAACAAGGTGAAGGAGAACACATTGATGATATGCAGCACAGTGATGAAGAGCGGCACCATGAAGAAACTCAAAACAGTGATAGATGATGAGGGCAAGAAAATACAAAACATGGATCATGAAGGGAATTCTCCAAAGCATGTTCTAGCTGCCTCTCCTGGGCAAGGGGCCATGACTTCTTCACCAAAGCTAGAATGCCAAACAACAAAGAAGAAAACCAAGAAAAGCTCAAAACTGCCCAAAGAGGGCGACTGGTGAGAAAAAAGGAGAAAGACACCTTTAGGCTTGGAATTTTGGACGGAGCTTCTAGACATGTTTCTAAAAGGCCTTGAGGGACTTTCTCACCAAAATTGAGCGAAATTCGACATGTTTTGGTTTTTTGTCATTTTTGGGTTTTTGGCCAAAATTCATGAGCATTGCCATTTCAGTTTGGGGGGTCATCAAAGGATGAGAATAGTATCATTGGATGCCATAATTTCAGGGGCACATACTCAGCTATTTTTAGAACATTTGAAGATCATTTTCTCCCCCAAAATGGCGAAAAACACTCACTTTTTCAACATTCTGCCCCGTTTATCAGCAAGGTTTATTTTATGGGTTTTTATACATAGGCCTGTTTTTGGAGGACTTCTAGGCATTATATTGGGAAATTTCAAGTTGCTCTAGAAATTAAACACTCAGATCTTTCCAACGAGCTATCATGAGCCTGATTTCAACATCGGTAAGGCTGCCAAAAGTTGCCGGAAAGTCAGGGGACCTTTTGCTGATGTAATTTTTGATTAGTTTTGTAAAAAATGAACCTTTAAAAAATGCTTTTTCCTTATGTGCGTTTAGCTATTTTTGCACTTGAGAAGTTATGAAAAGTCAATTTAATTCCCTTTTTTAGCATTTTTTAGATATTTTATGAGATATTTTGTGCCTTGGGCTTTGCAAAGCCTCAAGGACAAGTTTAGATATTTTGAATAGGCCAATGAGAGTGCAAATTGAACAAAGAGGTTTTCCTCACTTGAGCCTATATATTCCAAAGGCTTTCAATGTAAACAGGGCTGAACTTGATGATAGAAGCAATATATGGTCATATAAGCTTTGGAAGAAATACTTGTCTCATGCTCCTGGATAGTCTCTTGGATGTTCTTGGATGATGAAAGAGGATTGTTGTTGGATTCCATGACTTGGTAGAATGGTATAGTGTCTCTTTCTTTATTTTTTTTTCTAGTTTTCATTCATGAATCCATGTTTCTTGCTTGCTATAGATCAGTAGAGAAAAAATTTGAGACATGCCCTTGGAGGCACCTCAAATTTCCTGTTTCTTCATAGCTTCCATGTTTTCTTCTTCCTTAGTCACATTAAAGAATTCTTGATTACTCTTTAATAACTTAAGGATATTGTTGCTTATTTCATTCATGGTTCTATGCATGTTAAGTATGATTTACGGTACGCCCTGCTTACCAATGGCTAGCCATAGCTCCGTCCATGAAATTTCTCTTTGACTGATTAGATTGTCATATTGTTGAACCAAGGAGGTCTTGTTTCGATCTTGCCCTTTGCCTAAGACTATGTAATCTTGTTTTCAAAGTGCCCAATAACTTGAAGTACTGTGTTTAGGCATTCCGGCATAGTGTTTTGAGTTATTTGTCTCTCTTAAGTGTATTTCCCTAAATTCTGATAGTCATTTCTCAAAGTTAGAGAGTTATATACCTCTATGCATGGCTTGAATGTTTATTTCTATGTATTGATTAGCTTATAGTTACATTTTGCATGATTAATGGTTTTCCCTACCATGTTTATGTCTCCTATTAAACTAGTTATGCTTGAAATCCTTTGTTGTTCACAAACTTAATGTCCATTTACTCCATTTTGCCCAAAGATCCTTTCTACCTTGAATCAAATCGACCATTCAACAGCCTTGTATCACCGTCTGATAGCTTTCTAGACCTTTTTGACCCCATAGCCTAGTTGATCTGACATCTTTTTACCTATCTTATATCTTTAATCAGTTTCATCCCTCACAACCTAAAAACCAAAACCAAAAAACCTACTGCATAACTAGCCTAAAATCAAAACACAATAAGCAGAACACACAAATATCCCTTACACATATAGAGATAACCCTCTCTAAGTCCAGGAAGGCTAGGTCCTTGGGCTCCAAAGATTGGTTTGATGTTACACTGTCATTTGGCTTGCCAATCAACCAAATCAGGGGACCCTAACATGGAAAACCACCGGTATCACAAAATTTTGAAACGTTAAACCTTGGGAGCAAGAATTTTGTGATACGCGTCGTCAACCATTGGATCGGAGGCTCTAGATCCAATGATGCGAAATGAGCGCAATGAAAAAGTTGCATGATAATTCATTTGAGTGGAGGCCAGGTGTCATAGTAAGATTGGGCGGGCGTTTGCATATGGTGGATGGTAGGCCCCAGCAGAACTTGGTTATCGGGTTTAATGCAGATTGTTAGATCATTTAGATCTAAGGCTGAGATTTCATCGAGAGATCGGGTATTGTGGAGGGAAAGGGAAGGGATCGATGGATTGAAATTTGCCGATGCGATGGGGTGGGACTAGAATAGGCACTGAGGCGTGGTCCTGTGGGAGCAAGCAGGATCAGGGGTTTAGAGGAAGGTGCTTATCGCATTGGGGAAATAGGATGAAAGGAAGTTTGGGAAAGAAGAAGCTTGTGATTTTGATGAGGACGCTAGCGCTTGGTCATAGCGTGGGTCATATGTGGAGGGGGGCTAGGGGATTTTAACCCCTTGGGGATAAAACCTCCATAGAGTGAAAAAGGCTGATTTAGGCCTAAAAAAGGGATTTTCAGGCTAAATGAAGGTTCTGATAGGTGAGAAAAGGTGATTTTTTAAACCAAATATGAGGGAGACACAAGCTTTAAAGGGGAATTTTTGGATAAAATGGGATTTTAAGGGTAATCATAAGGGAGAAGGAGGAATATGGGAGGGGGAAATTAGAGGATGAAATGGTGAAGATGGAGACCTTTAAAATAGTTCCCTTCATAGTATAATAGCAGGTTTTGAACACCTTTGATAGAAACAACAGTGAAGATTTCTGAAGGATAAATGATATCTGAGACTTCAAGAATGATGTATTTTCAAAGAAAAAGATTCACTTGAAGTCTAGATCACAAATTTAGCCACCTTTTTGCTTTTTAAAATTATTATAGGTGGCTAACAGAACCCGTGAAGGATTCGTCCTATCACCTTGAGCTTCAATATCAACCTTCTAGTGCTTCAGATCTATGTCGATCATCAAGCCATCTATTATTCATCTCCCAGCAGCAACAATCCCATCAGGAATTGCACAGTCCATTCTAGTAGATTCAAGGGAGAAGGGAAGTTGCTAGCACTTCAGCTAGTAATCTAGTGGAGGACCATTCCTTCACATTGTATACATTATTTCCATAATTCCTGAGCTAAATTACACATCTTAGCAGCAGGCTAGAGAGCCTCCTTCCTTTACAACGTAGTTTTTACGAGCAGTTGTGTAGTAGCAACTGAAATCTTCATAGGAGGATTGAGGAGCTAGATCTTGAGCTTCTAGCTTGAGGATATAGTGAAGGGGTCAACCCTTCAAGCTTAGATTTGATCTTTTGACATATTTCAGCGATATATTTGTCAAATCTAGCTTTAGATCTGCATACCCAGCAGTTGTATAGTGAAACCCCAAGAGGGTTATTTTCTTAGATTAATAGATCTGAGAAATCCTTTCTGGGTTATCTTGGGTTACCATCATAGAGCCCAAACTAGAATCTTGGCATCATCAGAGCTGCAGTTTTCCATAGATCTGCATTTCCATTTTCAGCCTGAAGTCATATATTCATTATCTGTTGAAGGGACATCATAGTATTTTCTTCGAGCAGCTCTCCAGTTATGTAGTGCCTACTTTGGCATGTTTTCAGGGTCATTCTAGGCCATCTCTTTGGCTATATTCCCTCATATTTTGTACACTGTTGTAACTAAATCTTCTCCACATAATAAAATGGCTCAGATATTCTGTCTATATCTGTGTTGATCATAAACTTACATGTACATTTTCTGTGTTACAAATATTATGTTTGTGTATCAATGCATTATTCCATTTTGGGATATCACATCCTATACCTTCAGATCCATTTAAGATTGGTTATTCATCCATCCAAAACATCTATTTTTAGTTTTTTTGGTCCTACTTTAGGGTCCCCTCTATTTCCCTTGAGGTTGTAGCCTTTCGCCACCTAATTTGCAGCATTTTTCCCTTTGGTTTTTTGTTGTTTTCTGCACCTAGTTCCAGCAGATCTAATATCTAGATCCCCGTCTCTCCTGAATTTAGATCCATTGGCTATTTTTTTTTGTTTTGACAATATTTTTCCCACCTGTACAATAGTTGTTGGGAATCCCGCCTCCTTGGGTTTAGATTGATGCATCTTTAGCTGTTTATTTTCTGTCATATTCAGTTTACTTTACTATTATTTGCAGATTTATTTATAGTTATACAACACATTTTTTTTCTCTACACGTCTAGATTTAAAAATTAAAATTAACAGACTTAAACACATAGACCCTAAGTGAAGAGTGCCTGGTTTACATCGCCAGACCAAGACTATAACATTGTAATCATTTGATCCCGCACCTCTCTACCCTTGTTTCGACATTGTAATGATTTGATCCTACAACACCTTTCCCTTGATGGTCTCTTCCTTTTGTGATCTGTGTCTATTTTTTCCATCACTGTGCCCCCAAGGCGTTTATCCCAGAGACACCTTGGCCTTCATCCTCAGTTTCCAGTAGGAAGACTTACTCCTCTGCGTAGGGTTCGAGTTTCTCCTGCACCGAGTTCTCATTCTGACTCTGCTTCTGGTTCATCGGGTTCCCCTTCTGGTTCGATCCCCGATTCTCCTCCTGTCACCTTCACCATGTCTAGTTCAAGACCTAAAACTGGTGGTAGCCCTGGCCCTAATGCTAGGAATACTACTAGTGGGACCACAACAAGAACTATTCTGGCTGCTCCCTTGCTCCCTTATATGCAGGTCTCAGTCTTCCCAATTTTAACAAATTGATCTATGACCCCATACACCATGATTTTGGTTGGCCTGCTATGCCAACCAAGCTCCCTTCTGACATCCCCAAGTTTGAAGGTCTTGCTGGAGAAGATCCTACAAGCCATGTTCGATCTTTCCACATGTGGTGTTCATCTAACTCCATCACCGATGAATCTGTCCATCTTTGGTTGTTCCAATGTATGCTTACTAGAGAAGCTTCTAATTGGTATTTTGACCAGGTCTCCTCCTCTCATACTACCTTTGTGACTCCTTCTATGGTTTTTCTATCTTACTTCCATCTTCCCCTTCATTATGACACTGGTATCGAAATTTTGACCTCAATCCATCAAACGTTTGCGACTCGCCTATCTTATCATGTACATGAATGGTAGAGAAGAAAGAGAATATGTCAAGCCCCTACCTTCAAAGACTGTGTCTACATGGACTGTTTTCTCATATCTCTTTTGCCTGCTATTAGCAAATATATCACATCTCATTTCCCTCAAACCGAAGAAGATGCCCTCTAGATTGCGTTGAAATATGACCTGACCTACGCATAGTCTGGTTATGTTTATACGTACTGTCTTACCTGATCTCCCTAAACACGGTGGTGCCAACGTACCAAGGGCATCTCATTCCATCGATGGTATCATTGGAGCCTTTTCTCATCCATACACTCATCCTCCCATGGGTTATGGTTTCCCTCATGGAGGGGTTAGCTCCTCCAACACTTTTCCCCCTTCCGATAGCATGTATCTAGGATATGACATGCCTCCTCCTTTTTCCCAACCTATTTACCACAGCTTCACCCAAAATCCTTATTATCCATATCCGCAACTGGGAACACCATCTCCTCCAGCATTAACACCTTAGCCTCCCTTGCCTTCTCAACCATCGCGACAACAACCACCACCCCCCAGGGGCAGGTGTATGCAAAGCAGGGCGCGACTAATCCTCCTACTTACAAAAAGAAGAGGAAAGGAAAACAAAACCAATCTTCCCTAGGTAATCTAGGACCCAATCCCCAAGGGCATATACCTAACACCGCTAACCAGCAACAAGGCACTTAGCCAAAGCAGGACAGGCTTGTTCGCATGAACAAGCCTTGTTCTTGTTGTGGTGTTTATGGTCACTATACCCATGATTGTCCTCTTCTACCTTAGATGCAAAAAATGTGGGAAGCTCAAGTAGCATCCCAAGGGCAGTAAGCCTCCCCTTTAGTCCCTCCTAATGCTACACCTATCCAACCGATTGTGTTTACCAATCCTTCCCCCTAGCAAGGATTCATGGCTACCCAACCACCTGAAGGTCAGGCGACCACTCAACCTCCTCCATATGGCACCTCTAACTACCAAATTCTCATGATGAACTCTAACCAACCCATTATCGTTGACCTCAACCATCAAAATCGGTCCCGTCAGTACAACAAGCCTCCTACTACGTCTGCCGTCGAGCCCCCTTCTTTAGGTTCCACAGAGCCTCTTTCAACAACCAATGGTACTTTACTAATCCCTCAGCCTAAGGTAGAGGTTCATACCAAGATCCCCAAGGGACAATTATGCCGAAACACTACTTCTGGAAAAGCTGCCCATTCGTATAGTATAGTAGATGATTTGGCACAATCCCCTGCTACCATCTCAACACTAGAACTCCTCCAGTCATGCACTTCATAAAAAAAATATCTACTAACTTCCCTGGGCGTTGTGGATCCTTTAAATGATCGTTTGATCCTCTTTGATGTTGACCAATCAGAACATCCCCCCCTTCCTGCTTCTGTTGCCTTCCAAATCCCTGTCACGATCTGGAATGCCAACGTCTCCCATTGTATCATTAACGAGGGGGCATCCACTTGTGTGGCGTACGCTTTAGTTTGGAAGTAACTCAGATCTCCTGAGTTGGCCCCTTCAAATATCACCCTTTGAGCGTGGGATGGCCACTCTTCTCAGCCCTTAGGCATGTTTCACAATTTTCCTATTACTCTTGTAGGCAAGACTGTTTGTGTTGAGGTAGAATTCATTGATTCCCCCTTATATTACAACATTCTATTGGGTCGTAGCTACACTTATGCGATGTATGCTATCCCATCTACAGTCCACCGTAAGATGTGCTTTCCTCATAATGGAAATATTGTCACTATCGAATAGTTGGCATATTACGAACCAAAGTCTTAGACCTCCCCTAAATCCATCATATTTTCGGTGGCCAATAAAAAAATAGTAGAACCTTTGATTAGTGTTTCACCTGGAGTCTATAAAGAATCCTATTTGCTTGGTTCATTCCCTCGTATTTCTCCTCCTATCTCTGATCCCAGCTCATCAAACATTTGCATGATGAAATCGTCTCGGTCCAACCTCAAGCGAACTCGTTCAACTAGTCAGCAGCCCTGCCCTCCATAACCTGCTCCTAGCAGCTTGACTCATCCTTCAAGACCCCCTCCTCTAGGCCCCTCACCTAAACCTAGTATACATGAGCCTATCTACCCTCTTGGAATGGTTCCTCCTGGCCTTAACCATCTCGGAGTTGTCCCACCTCGCCATTACCCCTCTGGTTAGATAACGTTTATGGCTCCCCCTCCTGGAGTATTTTCGGTACCTATTATGGCTACCTTATGCCTTCCTAACATGACCCTGAGGATTCCTATCTAGTACATTGAACCCCTAGCCACCATCCCACCTGGTCAGCCCAAACCTTATCTTACTTTGACCCCGGTCCAACCGATCACCATGACCCCTCCCTTTGCTTTCGTGCCTCAGCCACCTCAACAAGAACCTACTCCTATTGTGAAAGCTTCAGATGAAGGGGGAAAAGATCACAAGAGGGAACCTAAGGAAAAGGTGGCCCAAACAACCACTACTCCTCCTCAACCTCCAAAGCACACCCCCCCATGTGCTTTGTGTGATTTTGTCGGTCATGCCACCCATCATTGTCTTGAATTTCCTCGTATCAAGCCCATGGTTAATGTTGCATTTCCTAAGTCTAAGGTCCCTGAAGCCTTTGTTTCTTCCTTTACTGTAGCCAATAACCCAAATAATGTTCACACCAACCACCCTTGTGCTTTGTGTGATCACCATGGCCATTACACCCATCTTTTTCCCCGCCTCGAGCATTACTACACCTCTTTGGAAGTAGTTCACGAGTATGATACTGAACAAAACCAGTCTACCTCTCTTGACTCACGCAGTATGCTTCAAGACAACCTGAGGATACCTCTTCTCCCATTAACATTCCCCCTCCTGAGGTCAAGATGACAGAGTCTTCGGCCACCATCCTCTACCTGTCATCCTCCATGAGATCCACAGTGGAAGCTCCCTCTAAAACTTCCCCTTCTATTTGGCTTGACCTCCCTTCAGCGATCACCCTGGGCTCAACATCAATCGGTCCATTATCTTCTTTTTCTTCCGTCACCCCCATGATGATGCGCATGTGAACCATTCTTCTCATGATGATGACTGAAGTAGCTTTGCCACGTCATGTGGTTACCCTTCCACTAGTCAGCCCATATTTTACTGTGATGACGACATCATGGAAGCCTTTTCCACCCCTAACTCCATCTTTCCCACCTATAAGAGGAATGGCACCATCCATGTCTATGGTGACTTTCACGACCTGAGCACAAGCTGCCCCCAAGGCCGCTCCCACACACCACCTCCCCGTCGGTGTGAGGGTGGTAGACATCCTACCCAGAGCACTCCCTCTAGGAGTGTTTGTTCAATTTCTGCCTTGCGTTCGAGTTGCCAGCATTTTTTGTCATCCTCTCATTTGTTATCTTGTAGCACCTTTCAGACAGACCTCCTGTCCACACCTTATATCGGTTACGCTGATGGTGCAAGTCGCTACTCCTAGAATCTTGCCTCAATAGGTTGGGCCATTTTTACGCCCTTACATTTTCTTGTTCTCTTGAATGGCATATGCATTGGTACTACCACCGATAACCAGGACGAATATGATGCAGTGAAAGGTTTATTAGCTGATGCCCTTTCCCATCACATCCTCCACCTTCATGTTCATTTAGATTCCCTGCCAGGGGTAATTTTAAGGATGGGATATTATCTTGAAGTTTAAAAAATTGGCGAATCTCACTAGTCCCTAATATGCAAACTATAAAATGTTTATTGATGTATTTGTAAAATTATTCAAATTTATAATGATATTATATATATTGTCTATATAACGTTGGTGATTTTTATCGCAAAATCATTTTAAATTGTAAAATTTGGGCGAATCATTTTTATAAAAAAATGGAAATTGGCGAATATTTTTTTTTGAAAAACCATGGAAAATTAGCCCATCTGCGAATATTAGCCCCTAAAATTTTCCTTGTTCCCTGCTTCTTGTCATGCAATTGAATGGTGTCTATCGTGGGCATAATCCTATCCTTTTTTGAAGATATTTATGAGTGAAGATTTTCATGCATGAATTTGAAATAATTACATTTAGTCATGTACCTAGAGCACAAAATCAATATGTAGATAACATTCCAAACAATATTCTAGATTGGAATTTATCACAAGCATTTCACACAAGATAATAACAAAAAACCATAAAATGATGCATATCCATTATATGTGTCGTTCAAAATATTTTGGAGTCCATCAACTCTCATACATTTGACATGCCCATAGCATGTTACAAAAAACTCAAAACTAGGGACACCACATGCCCCTACACCTAATAACTATCTGGAGGAACCTGGGCTAGTGGTTCTACCCCTGCAACTCATAGATAATGCATCCTCGGTCCAGCCATTGCCATGCGCCGCATGACCCCTCACCACTCGGAGGGTAGACCAATACATGGCTCAATGTATTGGTCATCCAAGTCCCGCTAGCTATGCTCAGAAACATCAATCAGAAGCCTCTCACATCTATGATGGATGTCCTCCAGGAGGGCCACTACATCCTCATTTTGCGGTGCTCTTGACCCACTAGGTCCTGCAGCTCCTGCTACTGCAGGCCGTCCTATGTACCCGGTTGATTTCACCGGTGTTGTATCTGCATACCAAAAGTGAATGAATCAGTACCATATACAATATTATGAAACTTTAAAAATGCACATAAAATATTAGCAACTTTTCACTCACCATCAGGCCCCCATAATCGACCAGGCAGTAGTGGAAAGTTTGGTGTTGGGTGTGGAGCCTGATTATCTTGTTTACTTTGTATCATAGCATTGGACCCCTATACCTTAAAAGGGGTCGCAACACTGCCTATAATTAATTGTTGCTGTGGGGGGTCCAGGGGGGGCGGTAGTGCTTTTCGAAGCCCCCCCCTGGCGGGGGGTTTTGGGGGTAGTGCCCCCAAAGCTGAAAACATATGTAAAATTGCCTTGTAAAAGTATAGTAATTTCCAGTCAATCTGGGCCATTCATAGGCGGATGATCTGATGGTAGAAGTTATGTTTATATTAGGGTTTTTTTCCCTAGAAGGCAACCCCTCGCTTTTATGAGGGTATTGTGTTGCGGCTGTGTATTGTGTGTGTATTATCGGAGCGAGAAACGTAGAGGGAGACTGTGAGAGAGAACATAGGATATTACAGCAGATCTGCTGTAGGTTTTGTCTCTTCATTTTGCTGGATAATAGAAAGGAAGGATTGGCTGTTCGGGGTGGACATAGCCCAAACTGGGTGAACCACATATATCTGTGTGTCTCTAGTTTTATGTGTTTTGTGTGCTTGTATTTTCCGCATATTTTATGTGTTTCATTGCTCCATAATATATAATTTTCTAACAACTGGTATCAGAGCTGAAGGTATATTTGGCTGATAAACTCGCAGGAAAGAAGGGTTTCCTGGTTCGAGTGGGAGCAATGGTGGAAGATGGTAAGTTTAGGGTCAATAAATTTAACGGCCAAAACTTCCCACTGTGGAAGATGCAAATGGAAGATTATCTGTATTAGAAATATTTTTACCTACCATTGAGCGGAAAAACAAAGAAGCCGGCGGCCATGACAGACGTGGAATGGAACATTCTCAATAGAAAGGCACTCAGAACAGTACGGTTGTGCCTTCCGGCGTTAGTCGCCTTCAATATTTCGAAGGAAACAACAAAAGAGGGTTTAATGCAGACGTTTCCGAAACTATATGAAAAACCCTCGGCCTCAAACAATGTATTTCTTATGAAATGAATATTTAATATGAAGATGTCAGAAGGTGGATCTATTGCAGACCATTTAAATGATTTTAATACAGTTACCAGTTAGTTAAGTTATGTAGGGGTAAACTTTGATGATCAAGTTAGAGCTCTGTTATTCTTGTGCTCATTGCTAGAGAGTTGGAATGGTTTAGTAATGGCCATTAGTAACTCTGTCTCTGGATCTAGTATTTTAAAGTTTGATGATGTTGTCGGTGCTATCCTTAGCGAGGAAATGCGACGGAAAAGCTCCGGTGAGACATCGGGTAATGCTTTGAGTGCAGAGTCTAGGGGAAGGAGAATGGAAAGAGGAAAGAGCTCAAGATATCATAGTAAATCAAGGAAAGGCAGATCCAAGTCCAGATCGGGGATAGTGTACTGGAAATGTGGAAAGAAAGGACACCTAAAGAAAGACTATAGATCTCGAAAGGGAAAAGAAGGAGACACACAGCAAGAAAACAATCATGAAGAAAATGTGACAGGTGATGTGTTACAAGATGCTTTGATTCTTTCTTTCGAAAATGTTATTGATTCTTGGGTTGTAGATTCAGGGGCTTCATTCCATGCCACACGTGATAAGAAATATTTTCATGACTATGTTCAAGGAGATTTTGGACAAGTTCGTTTGGGTGATGATAAACCCTGTAAAATTGTTGAAATGGGTAAGGTTCTTGTAAAACAGCAGAATGGAAACCAATGGCTATTAAAGGAGGTAAGGCATGTTCTAGATCTAAAGAAAAATCTGATTTCAATAGGGCATTTCGATGGTGAAGGTTGTGTGACAACTTTCATAGATAAAACTTGGAAGGTCACTAAAGGAGCCCTGGTAATAGCAAAAGGTGAAAAGGTTGGTACATTGTATTTATGAAATGGTATTTCTAACTCTGTTAATGCTTTAACTGCCAAAGGAGCAGATGCAAAATTATGGCATCATAGGCTCGGACACATGAGTGAGAAAGGGATGAAGATTCTTCACTCAAGAAATTTGTTGCTAGGTTTGAAGAATGTTGATTTGGATTTCTATGAAAATTGTATTTATGGAAAACAAAAGAGAGTCAGATTTCTCAGAGTTGGGAAAGAAAAGAAGAGCGAAAAATTGGAGCTTGTGCATACAGATGTATGGGGACCTGCTCAGGTATCATCTCTCAATGGCTCTCACTATTATGTTACATTTATTGATGATGCAACTAGAAAAACTTGGATTTATTGTATTCAAAATAAATCTGATGTATTTGATACTTTCAAGAAATGGAAAGCTTTGGTTGAGATTGAGAAAGAAAAGAAGTTGAAGTGTCTCAGATCAGACAATGAAGGTGAATATTGCAACAAAGAGTTTGATAGGTACTGTTCAGAGCATGGAATTCATAGAGAGAAGACAGTTCCAAGAACACCACAAGAAAATGGTGTGTCAGAAAGGATGAACAGAACAATCATGGAGTGTGCAAGGTGGATGAGATATCATGCAGGATTTCCTTTACAATTTTGGGCAGATGTTGTAGATACTGCTATTTATCTAATAAACAGAGGGCCTTAAAGTTCCTTGGATGGTGGTATTCTAGAGGAATCATGGACAAGTAAAAAGGTAAACTACTTTTTTTAAATCCTTTTAGTTGTGAGGCCTTTGTCCATATTAATAAAGAAAATAGAACAAAGCTTGAGGAAAAATCAAAGAAATGTACCTTTATTGGATATGGTATTAATGATTTTGGTTATTTCTTATATGATTATGAAAATCACAAAATCATTAGGAGAAGAGATGTAATATTCAATGAAAAGGTCTTGTATAAGAATTAGTTGCAGGAAAAGAAACAGGAAAAAGAAAGCAATGAATACAGAGTTCTTAATGAGATAACTGAAAAATTAAAGGTGCCTGAAAATAATAATAATCAACGACCACAGCAGCAACAACCACCACAACAGCAACAGGCACCTCAAACACCTGAAAGTGGTGTTAGAAGATCTACCAGGATAAGTAGACCCCCTGAACGATACTCTCCTTCATTATATTATTTATTACTGACTGATTCTGGTGAACCTAAATGTTGTGAAGAAGAAATGCATGTTGAAAGCAGGAAGAATTGGGAGCTAGCCATGGAAGAAGAGATGGACTCCTTAATGCATAACCAGACTTAGGACTTATTCAGGTTGCCTTCAGGTAAAACTACATTGCAGAATAAATGAGTTTACAGGCTGAAGGAAGAAGATGGAGGAAAACAGAGGTACAAAGCCAGACTTGTGGTGAAGGGGTTTGCACAGATGAAAGGTATTGATTTTGATGAAATATTTTCTCTTGTTGTTAAGATGACTTCAATCAGAACTATCTTAAGTCTTGTAGCAGCGGAATATTTACATCTTGAACAGTTAGATGTAAAGACAACATTTCTCCATGGAGATTTGGAGGAAGAGATATACATGCAACAACCAGAAGGATATGAGGTCAAAGGGAAAGAAAAATTTGTGTGTAGGTTAAAGAAGAGCTCGTATGGCTTAAAATAGGCTCCAAGGCAGTGGTATCTAAAATTTGACAAGTTTATGTCTAAACAAGGTTATACTAGATGTCACTTTGATCATTGTGTTTATCTAAAAAGGCAAAATGATGGCAGCTATATTATATTTTTATTGTATGTAGATGACATTCTTGTTGCAGGGTCTAACATGCAGGAAATAAATGTGCTCAAAAGAAAATTGGCAAATTCATTTGCAATGAAGGATTTGGGAGCTGCAAAACAAATCCTTGGTATGAGGATAACCAGAGACGGGAAAAATCGCAAATTAACACTGTCTCAGAATGAGTACATAGAAAAGGTGTTGAAAAGATTTAATATGCAGAATGCAAAACCAGTTAGTACACATTTTGCTAGCCATTTCAAACTTAGTAAGGAGATGTGCCCCAAGACCCAAGAAGAAATGGACTATATGTCTAAAGTTCCATATGCATCAGTAGTTGGAAGCTTAATGTATGCAATGGTTTGCACAAGGCCTGATATTGCACATGTAGTGGGAATTGTAAGCATGTACATGAATAATCTAGGAAAAGAACCTTAGATGGCAGTAAAATGGATTCTCAGATATTTGAGAGGTACCACAAATCAAGCATTATGCTTTGGTGGTTCAAAAATTGCTCTATAGGGATATGTTGATGCAGATATGGTAGGTGACAGAGATAACAGGAGGAGCACTACAGGATATGTATTTACTGTAGGTGGAACATATGTTAGTTGGGTTTCAAAAATCCAAAGTGTTGTTGCACTTTCAACAATAGAAGCCGATCATGTTGCTGCTACAGAGGCTAGTAAAGAAATAATTTGGTTACAAAGGTTTATGGATGAATTGGGTAAGAAGCATGATATGGGCACGTTATACAGTGATAGCTAAAGTTCCATTCATCTTGCAAGGAACTCAACATTTCTTTCTAGGACTAGACACATACATCTCAAGTACCATTTCATACGGTCAGTATTGGAAGATGGAGAGTTGAAGCTGGAAAAGATACACACTAGCCAGAATCCTGCAGATATGCTAACAAAAGTTGTAACCAGGGAGAAACTGAGAATGTGCTCAGTTTCAATTGGTCTTCAAGGATGACGATGAAGATGAGGAATAGCCAAGTCCAAAGTGGAGTCATTGTCCAACAAATGAAGCAGCGGTGGAGTTGCTACAATCAGTCTCCAAGTGGGAGATTGTTTGGTGTGGAGCCTGATTATCTTGTTTACTTTGTATCACAACATTGGACCCCTGTACCTTAAAAGGGGCAGCAACGCCACCCATAATTAATCTTTGCCATGGGGGATCCAGGGGGGGGCGGCAGTGCTTTTCGGAGCCCCCCCCTGGCAGGGGGTTTTGGGGGCAGTGCCCCTGAAGCTAAAAAAAATGTAAAATTGCCTTGTAAAAGTATAGTAATTTCTAGTCAATATGGGCCATTCATAGGCAGATGATCTGATGGTAGAAGTTATGTTTAGATTAGGGTTTTTTTACCTAGAAGGCAACCCCTCAATTTTATGAGGGTATTGTATTGTGGCTTTGTATTGTGTGTGTATTCTCGAAGCGAGAAACATAGAGGGAGACTGTGAGAGAGAATATAGGATATTACAGTGGATCTATTGTAGGTTTTGTCTCTTCATTTTGCTGGATAATAGAAAGGACTGGTTGTTCGAGGTGGACGTAGCCCAAATTGGGTGAACCACGTATATCTATGTCTCTCTAGTTTTATGTGTTTTGTGTGCTTGTATTTTCCACATATTTTATGTGTTGCATTGCTCCATCATATATAATTTTCTAACATTTAGGTCCCCACTATAACTCATCCCACTATGGGGATAGTCATCTATGTATAGTGGCATCTGATCCCAATGAGAGAAAAAATCAGGTTGGAACACCCGTTTGACTACCCCACCTCCCCCTCTGCACAGTAGTCGCCCCCAGCGGTGCATCTTGGGCTCTCTCGGGCCCCCATCCTGGATTTGTATGTGAGGTCAGAGTATCAGGATATTCTCAAAGAAGAGCGAGCACAACATCGTGCCATATACACAGTCATGGTTCACTTGCTGCTTGCATAGCGAAAATTGTCATTTCAACAACGACAACATCATTTGGGCCCACGCATAGTAGGTCCCACTCAACACACTCTCAACAAGCATCATCTAACCCCTAGTGATGTGGTGGAGTTCTTGGTTTCCCAGGATCCACAACACCACTGCGGCCACAGCACAAGTCTCTAACCTCTGTAGATCCCCGATCGATATCTGTGTCCCCTTCACATGGAGACCTGGCTGGAAATGGCTCTCTACAAACTCCATGATGTTCCGCCCTTGCGGTAACACTGGCTGGGTATTTCCCACCATCCCAGGTGGTGGGAGACCAATCAGAAAATATATATCCTAGACAGTCAACTCGTTTCAGTGCCCTTGCAATATAAATATCTCATGATCCGGATCCCAATAGCTGAAAATCCAAGCCAACAAGGGCTCCCTAGATCTCATCAAAGGGTTCTCCACAAACTTCAAGACCCCAAACATGGCCAATGCACTGCGGACACCATGATCCTATCGAATCTCCAAATGTAATGTGTCCAGGTCTCTCTCTTTTGATTTGATCCTCAATTCTTCCATATCTACACAAAACTATCATATTTGTTAGTGTACAGAAAGGAAATACTCCATTCAACCATTAAAACCTAGCTCTCAACCAAGAAACAACATCAAAATCTCCCTCTCTGAAAAGTATCAATTTTTAGGAAAATCCTCGGATAGGTCGTAGTTTTCTGTCCAAAAACTGCTACCCAGGTCGTAGATATCACTTGAAAAACTGCAACCCGGCCATGAAGAAGAGAAGGAGTCTATTCTTGAGCTCTGGGTGCCTAAACTGAAATTTCAATCCACTGAAATGAAAAGAGTAGGGTTAGGCCTATTACTTGCAACTAACGGATCTCGATTCCAGTGGTGGGCTTTTCTGCTACGATCGCTGCAAGGTTTAGGGCCTTTTCTCCCCTCTATATTCACAACAGCTACACTTGCAAATGAATTAAATTGGAGGGAAAATGCCTTATTAAAAGAGAAACCCCAGATTTGTCTTTCGCCATATGCGACCAAACCGTAATTCAATTTGAAAAACAGTAAGCCCCATTGGAAATCTCTCACCGAGCTCTCAAATGGGTATCTTTTAGTTTTTTATGATTTGATACTTCACCCGCACACATTTTTTTCCAAGAAAGGTCACTTCACCACTCCCCAAAATTGAATTTCTTCACTTGCAAGACTTGTACTTCGGGCACCACTTTTCCTTCATACTTTTCCATGCTCATGTAGATTTTTTCATGAGTAACCATCTTGTACTCATGTTTTCATGGTCCCCACTGGGCCTGTTCTATGTGGCAGCATCATCGAGTCGCCCTTGTTTATAGCATCCGAGTTGATTCATCAGCGCATCCATGGAGTCTATCTCGAGTCCCTTTGTATCTCGCTATAGTCCTCCATCCTTCATTTTATTTTTTCCTCTCTCGTGTTGCACACTGTGGCCTTCAATCATACTGTCCCCTATCCCTTTTGATATTGTGTCAGTTGCTGCCAGGTCATCCATGTCCTTCATGCTCTTACAAGGGAAGTCATCAGCCTACTACTCCGTACCCCCATTCCATAATCATCCCTAGTTTTAGTCTATCATTTGCTTTACTATTATCTCTCGTGCCTTAGTTGAGGATCCCTTATTTCCTCACCTATGGCGGACCTCCTTCTGTCAACACCAGCTTATTCCTTCTAGAATACATGTCTAGAGGGCGGTGTATCTTGGTTCCAGCTTCCACTTTTTGGGTGCCTCAGATTAGGCAAAGGGACCCTTTATTTCCCTTTGACTTGATTGGTTCTCAGCTCCAGCTCCTTACGACATCATCGAGTGTAATGTTCCAAATATGAAACACTGCAATGAATAAGTTGTATAACACTCTTTATATGATGTATAAGCTTAAAATATACATAATAAACACATAGAAATAATTTTTAGCTACAGCAGTAACTTGTACTTCGTTTCATGATCCGGAAAGTGGGGAAAAAGGGTATTTTATGCCCTAAAAAGGTTGCTTTCATAAATGAGTGTACAAATAAGCAGGGGAAATGGCTGGATATGATATATTAGGTCATGAGGGACCTATTATCCAAATTTCAGCTCAAAATAATGCTTCTAGCTATATTAAAAAACTCCTCCTTTCCCGACTAGGCTAGAAAACACTGATTTCCCATGACTTTACTAAACAAAAATTTATGAATACAGTGAGAGCGTAATTCCCATGAGGGTTTCTATAGAAAATGAATAAAGAGGCCTAATATACAACTTATCTTAATTACACAAAAAATAAATGGAGGTTTAATCACTTATACAATAGAAACAAGTCTCCCGACAAGATTTCCGGCAAAATGCATGTACAAAGGTAGGACTGCAGAAAATAACATAGTGTACAGAAAATATGCATTAAAAATGACTAAATATAACAAATTAGAGCTGAAAAATACAGAAATATGGCCAAAGGCCTCTCTAACAAACTCCCAGAGGGAAATAAGCACCTCGTCTTACAAGATGAGCACAAAATCAAAGGGTGCAACACTGCTGTTGTTGCCCCTACATCAAGGACACAGTTTCTAAAGTAGACTGAACTGTGGCTGAATGTAAAGGAATGGCCTCAAGCCAAATACTGAAATTAATCTCAAATCACTCCCCTTTGATCCCTTAAGCGAGCTGATCTCAAGAGAGGATGGAATTCCTGAACAGGAATTCCTTGTACTAAGCAGTGCAGCAACTCTGGCTAAACAGCTGAAGTATGCAATTGGTCTCTAGACCAAAATATCTGAATACATGAATGAATCTCCTTTGATGCTATGCCTTCCTTTTATCTTTTGTGATCCTCCTCATCCCGGACCCCATACAATGTTGAGGTGACTTCTTCATGAAGCTTCCTCTTTCAAAACTGCGCTGCCCTAGCTTGCTTCCCTCCTTTTGTGGCTGTGTTGTTGGCTTGGTTAACTAATCCACCTCTAATGAATCTTTCACACTAGGGATCTTCAATATAGTTTACATATGTGTGCCTTAGGCTGATCCTTTTTCACATTGAACTGGTTTACTTAGGTGATCTCTTCCTTCTCAAGAATGCATGTTGACTTAGTCAAACTTGACTATGTCATCATATATTTTACCCCTGTTCACACTTGGAAGTGTAAAATTTAGCTCCTGAAGTGATCCCCTTCCTTATTAAGGTGGAAATTATTCAAATTTTATTATTCATGTGCCTCCTTACCCAGTTATTCCTCTTCTAAGTGAAAGTAGAAAAATCTAATGTTCCAAATTGCTATGTGAAAATTTGGGAACATTACATCAAGATCCGTATACTTGATGGTTCAATGATGTAGCAGATTGTACTAGTGATTCCCGGGTGTATGTGAGATGTTTTAGACCTCATGAGGGGGTAGCCCTTCAGGTAGTCCCCCACATACTCGGATGACCTCTCTACTACAGCCTTTGATGTAGCTCCATAGATTTGATGGTTCCGGTCTTAGCCACTTGCGATGCCCTTTTACTTTGCATGTATCATTCATATTTTCAGACCCCTTTCCTATTTTATAGGGCCTCTTTGGTTGTACTTATATCTCATGTACTCGGATATTATTTTATAATTCCTGGTTGTTGTCCCAAGCACAATATATATGTGGGATCCATTATAATGTCTTTATCTGGCCCATGTTTATGTCAGCATGCACTATATGGTTCGGTCCCTTGCTTACTAGACACATTATTATTTGTACTTTGTTATCTCAGTGAACATAGGTATGCCTCCCCTGCCTCTTGTAGAACAGGTACTCACTCATAAAAGAGACTTGTTGGACCTGTAAGTCTCGCCTCCTCAGGGTATTATCCTCTAGTGCTTTTGTCTACCTTATATTTCTCTCTCTCTGACTCCCCCTTTGGTGTCTATTGATTGAGTTCTTACATCGTACTTCAGTCATAAGATTAGCTTTTAACGCTCGCACGCTGGGGGGGAATCTGTTACACCAATTTTTGGTCATCTAACCTGTTACTATTAGATGGACCAAAGTACACCATGTAAGACCAATTTTACCCTAACTAAAATTTCTTTCACTATGAGAAATAACTTAGTAATCCATAATTTATTAATTTTTTATGGTCTAAATAGGAAACCCCATGAGGAATAATTGAATAAATCCTTATTTTCTTGATTTTTCTCAAGGGATAATTAGTTAAACAACAGTTTAATTAATATTCCTAGTGATATTTAACTCAAAACAGGAAAATTAATTAGATAAATCACTATTTATCTTATTATTTTCTAGGAATAATTATTTAAACATTATTTAAATAACATTCCTTGTTAAATTTGACTAAATCATTTATAAATAATTCAATAAATCACCATTTATTTAATTATTACGCAACCACACTCTTAAAATAATAAATAAATCATTTATTTAATTATTATTTACAAATAAATGGATTTGACCAAATTCAAATTCTTTTTCCCTCCAACAAATATAATAAAATATTCCATAAAAGTGGGATCTAGATTTGGTTAATAATATTCTAATTATGCACCAATATCTAGACTAACTCAATGATTTCCTATAAATATAAGGGTTTTTCCATTCATTCACTACCTTTTGTTGCCTAAATATCACTCTGGATCTATACTTTTGGTCTAACTTTGATCCTCCATCATTGTCATATTTTTCTATCTTTTTGCTTGTGAACTCCCATTGAGTTCCATTTTTTGTCTGGATTTTCTACACCATCAAGAGAGAGAGAGATCTTAGATCTGAAGCACTGAGCACATACAATAACCCATCCCATTGAGGGGGACTGGTAACATCTTTCTATATTCCCTTCCCTGGTTTCATAAATACAAAAATAATTTAAAAATATTCTTGTCTTGTCTATTGGATGCATGGAGTAACTCTTGCTTTTATTTTCTATTTAATGTCTTTAACTGCACAGATCTAGATTTTGTAGCATTTGTTTTGGTCAACTAACTGCAAAACTAAAGAAATTGACAACCATATTTGATGTTAGGGCTATTTTTTATGCACAACTAAAGTGGGCTTTTTTCGTACGCTTGTGATTAGAATTCACACTAACACGTGGGATTATGGAGGATTTTTCACTCCTTACCGTAGGCTGCTAAGTTTGTTTTATGGTCTTAGCCATTTACTCACACAACTAACTCCTAAACCCTATCCTATGCTAATGTTGGTGCACTACCAACAAAAATAAAAGACGATTCTAGTAAATTCTATTAGATCGCTTATTTTAGGGGTTTTTTTTTACTCAAGTAAGTAGTGATGTTAAATAAGGTGATGTGAAATACTTGTTTTAGTTAAAACCCTAGATGCGACTATATAGAAATGCAATTTTTTTTCTTCTTTTGATGAGATATATCTAAAGAAGGGAAATAGTCTTTTTCACTTTTGAAAGAAATTAAAAACCACCTACATAAATCACCTCTCAATGGCCACTGAATGCAATCCCCAAATTCATAAAAATTTAGAACCAAAAGACAAACTAAGAATCCAAAAATCCAAAAATAGGCCAAAAAAGTCCCCAAGATACAATGCAAAGCACTAAAAAAGAATCAATACTTGGAATCACAACCAAATAAAAAATCTCAAGAAATCAATAAAAAATCCAAAAGGTGGAAAAAAGAAGGCAATGAAAACAAGCTAGGGTTGTAGCATAATGCTTCAATGCAAGACAATGTCCTACACGGGAAAAACCAAGCCCTAGAAATCGAAAGGACTAGAATAGATCAAATGGGAGTGACGAAAGTGTATCAAGAACAATAACCAATCAAGGCACTCTTACATTAACTTTTCAAGTTTGCAATTTCAAAAGCATAATAAATTGAAATAAAAAACACCAAGGCCCTTGTGAAAAAAGCAAACACAGAAGACCAAATACAATCACTTAGGAAAAAGTGACAAAGTCAAAAGAAGCCAAAAAATGGTTGCAATATTGGGATGAAAAATACCTTGGTTGCCACTGAAAAACTAAATGGATCTAAACAATTGGATATCATGTTAATAAGGACAATAACATCAACTAGTAACACTTCACATCTCCAAGGAAAACCCTAGAGTGATAGGAAAAGAAGCATCCAATACAAACCAAGAAGGGTAGATTAAGATCTAATGTGTTTAAAAGATAATAACACTAGTAGCAATAGATCTAAGAGACCAAAGGAAATTAAGAGAGAAGAGGCTGAAGTGGAACCCAAACAATAAGACAAAAAATCCTTGCAACACAAAAATGAACAAATCTAACCCGAGAGATAGGAAATTAAAAACACCATCTCGTGTGAAAGAAAAACCACACAAGACCAAATACAATCACTCAAACAAAAGTTACAAAGTCAAAATAAGCCAAAAAATGGTTTCAATATTGGGATGAAAAAAAGATATTGGTTGCCACTGAAACAACTAAATGGATCTGAACAATTGGATGTGATGTTAAGGACAATAGCCTCAACTAGAAACACTTCACATCTCCAGTGATACGAAAAGAATCATTCAATAAAAACCAAGTAGGGTAGATTGAGATCTAATGTGTTTAACATATAATAAAACTAGTAGAAAAATATCTAAGAGACTAATGAAAATTTAGAGAGAAGAGGCTGAATTGGAAGCCAAACAGTAAGACAAGAAACCCTTTCACGGAAAATAATGAATAAATCTAACCCAAGAGACATGAATGGATTAGATATGTAAAAAATATGAAGGAAAGATCCCTGTAGGATCTCTTAGAGGTTTTTGGGATTACATACATAAATGTAGGGAAAGATGGTTGTTCAAACAGGCTCCAATTGTAGGGAAAGATGGTTGTTCAAAGACGCTCCAACTGCAGGGGTATAATGTGCAACCTAGTGGATGAGAATATTCAACCGCTTTATAGCTCAACCACTAGATGCAGTTTAGGAAAAAAATAGGTTGTTTCATAGATGCATGAGCTACAGGATAAAAACAAGGTTGAAATACCAGATATATAACCCAAAATAAGTTGTAACCACTTAGATAAAATTAGGAAGACACTAAGAACTAGATCCAAGACAAAAGAAAAGATATCTCAAAACAAATAGGGAAAAATCCCAAGTGGATTCGCCAGTTCTATTATGAAAAATCACACATAACCACTAGGAGCTATTTCTCCATGCTATTTTGGCTTTGAGAAGACTATTAGATCAAGGAGTATAGGCCAAAATCAATCAAGAAAATAGATCCCAACTCATACAATAAAATCCAATCATTCATAAATTTAGTTTCTTAACTAGGGTTTGAGATGAAAGTTTTTATCCTTGTAGATCAATGACGAATGTTGGGTGTTGGCTTGAGGGGTCCTGACCTAGGTTTAGATTTTATGGATAAACTAAAAAACCCTCCAACTATTGTCCCTTTTGGCAATGATATGCTTGCGCAGAACAAAGTCTCACCCGAAGCGGTATGTGGGGGGGGGGGTGCTGGAACTAGGTTTCTATACCCTGAGAGAGAGTTTAATGAAGTGGTCCTCAACAAAAACCTAATTGAATGTATACATATGTGCACAATAGCTTATAACAGAAACAAATTAATAATATCATAGAACTAGGGTTCACTTTAGCGCAGTCAACGGATCCGCACTTGATCTTGATCTTAACCAATGTAATACTTAACATAAATCAATATTCATGCATAAATATATCAGTCAGCTCTGCGCATTCATAAATAAGAAACCAGATAGTGTGATATCATCAAAGCATAACAGTAAGCATACACAAAAATTATATGCATAACATAGAGAATTCGCCAAAACTATTCCCTCTATTAATTCTTTAGATCTGTCAATATATCAGCTTTCCTTCAAAACCCTTACAAAAACCTTTATAATCCCTTTCGCACACACATCCACTAGAGTCTACACACATCCAGGATGAGGTCTCCGTGCACATAGATAGCAGGAGAATTTTACCCAACCCAAAATCCTTATAGACACAGATATTATCTGAATATCACTATCACATATCACATGAAATTCCTACTTGACTTAGACAAACACTAGTTATTTATAGTACGCCTAGTGCACAGATACTATGGTCTCAAACCATGGTTTGAGACGCATAGTTTAAATTTAAGCTTAAATATATCCAAAATTGGGGAAAAAAACCCCTTTGACTACCCCTACGCAGCACGCGCATACAAACATACAAAAAAGAACTTTAGAATTTGTGTCTTAGGGGACCCCGCTCCAACAAGCCCCAAAAACAAAAATGTGACTCATCCCGAGTCAGTAAGGCACTGCAGTTGTATCCTTGGTTTTGTCTCAGAGCATCTTAATAGAAGTTTGGAGAGGGAGCATTAACTCAAGGATTTGTGCTGCTGCACCCTACCCCTGTTGAACCATATTATATGTTATCGACCCTTCAACGGCCATTTCCACACTGCACTAGGTCTGTTGGATGATCTTGAGCATGGTGTCCAACATCTAAGAGAGTTGCAGTGATTCGTTGGCCCATGGTTGCATTCGTTCTGTGAGCACCTGTTCCTTATGCCGCAAATATGAAATTTCTCCCTCAAGTTTGCGGCCTTCTTGCAGACGATAAATTCTATATTGAACTACCAATGTGGGTGCTACTATGTGAATTTCTTCAAACTTGTATTCTTTGGTGTTAAGTGTGTCACATAGCTACAACACGACCAGATTATTCTGGAGAGAGGCCCAAATGTCCATGGCCTCAGCCAAAGATTGGTCACATTGAGTGACTGCAGCGGTGATACTTTCTTGGGCCTACTTCACCTCTACTGCTCTTTAGGCATGGAACTCGGGTGTTGTCTCCGATTGTAGCTTGGTATGAAGGTTTGCTATTTTCTTCTCATATTCTACTGGATGGTGTGAGCTTCAGCGCACTCAGCCTTAATCGTAGTAGCTAGTCTGTCGAATTTCTCTGTGGGTGCAGCGGTGGCCGCGACCACTGGAATATCTTGGTAGGCTTGGTTGATCTTGGCTTCCATCACAGTGTGCTAGGCCTATGCTTCTTGATATGCTACTTCTTCCTGCCACTACTACTCATGTCCTTGTGCAACTTGTTTCTATGCATCTTTGGTCTGCGTCTGCATGGTTACTTTGTGGTACTTGTTGGGCCGTGAATATGACCACTTTTTAACACTTATTTCATCCATTTCTACTCTTCTTGATCATGTAATTTATCATATAAAACCATTTTATAATTATTTATGCTCTTATGGATAAATATTATTTCTTCTCCTTTATTTTTTAAAAATTGATGATTATTATGCATAATTTTATCAATGATGGTTTATTAATATATTTTGTAACAACACTCACCATTTTAGCTTCCAAGATATTTGCTAGATTGCAGATTTTTTCTCCAGCACATCATTCAATATTCCAACTTAGAAATTCGTTGGAATAAGAACTGATATTTTTGCGGTTGATATTTTGGGAAAATGGAGAAGAATCTGGAAAATCCGAAACATGGGTTTTGTCCAGAACGAACTGAATTAACTTAATCAAAGAATGGTTTGCCCAAATTCAGCCTGTATTGAGAGAAACGAAAGGTTCTTTGAGCACAATTTTCTCATATTTATTGTTGCGGCCATCTTCCAAATTATCTCAGCTGCAAATCCAAATTCGACTTGTTCTTGTTGAAAGATTGATGGAAATATCTTTTCTTGCTGATCAAGTTGTTGGGAAAAATCCAATTTTTTTATGAGAGATCACATTTACTATTTGCTTTCTCCTCTTTCTGATTATAAAAGGAGAGCATGTATTGCCATGAGGGAGGATATTTCCTGTTGTAATTTTCAGAATTATTCGTTGATTCTTGTTAATTAAAATAGAGTACGACTGCTGTAAACTTTATTTATGTTTGATTAATACAAGATCTCGTTGTCGTTCCATTTATTATTTATGCAATAGCCCAGTGGTGCTCCACCAGCGGCAAAGGGCCTGGCCCTGGTGGATCTATCTGTTGTTTGTATCCTTATCTTTTAATTATTGTGTGTGACAATTTGTATTTGCTTTCATTATGGTTTGCAAGTTAATTGGTTTATTGTTCATTACTTATTTTGATGTTTTATATTAACGAATCGTGTTGTTGTTCTTTTATTATTTAACAAGAATCTTAATTCCGTATAATTTATCTTGTTATATCTTAATAGAGCTTCGTTGTTCTATTCCCATTATGGTTTCATTCCACTTGCTATTCTGTTTGACTGATATTCATTACAAATTACTATTCAATAGGATTGGTTATTCGATTCCATTAATTAGAGTTTGTTGTTTAGATTTATTAAATAGGATTTGCTGTTCAATTCCTTTGATTACAGTTTGCTCTTCATTTACATTTTTGTTCGTTTACTTCTAGAGATGCTGTTCATTTCATTTGATTAATTGCAAAGAGTTTGGTTTTAAAGAGTTTTCCTAGTTTACTTTTTAGCATCTTTAGTTCAATTTCTATTTCCTTTTAATTGCTTTAAAGCAGGATCATCAACTTTAGAGAATACTGGTTATTGCTTCCACGTTCCCAGATTGATTATCTTGTTCTTAGATTGGTTTCAATTGCATCAATTTCTAGAGGAATGAGTTATCGCTACTGTATCCTTGATTGATGTTTGCCAATTGAATGATTGGATTTCAGAGCATTTGAGTTTATGTTATTGTAGTTAGATTTCTTTTCCAAGCATCCATTTACTCTTGTATTTAGAAAACTGTACTACATATCACAAGGCATTACTCTTAGATTGAATTTCAGCCTCAGACAGAGTACACTCTTGAAATAAAAAGTCGTTCCTAGATTGATAATTAATGTGAGATAAATACGTGTTAAAAAGATATCTTTTATACCTCAACATTTTGGCATCGTTGCCGAGGAGAGTGTATGCCATTTAGAAAGAGTGATGCATATTTAATTTTTCTGCTTGGGAAGAATTGGGTATTAAAGATGGAAGGTAAGAACCTGCACATCGAGCAAGGAACACACTTGCTCACTGGCCTACTTCTCTGCATAATTCAGTGAAAGCTTAAGGTAGGAATGAATTCTTGCATTTTTTTTTTAAATTTTAGAGGTGGAATTTTTGAAAAAAATCTTGTAATTCCACTCGAGTGGTGATGTAAGCACTACCCATTTCACTAACTAATTGACAGGAACATTGGAAGGAGGATCCTTAAAGAAACACATGAAGAACATCTTCTATTATGGTAATAAATGGCTCACATTGAAACTTTTGAATTCCCTATCAAAGATCTAGGAGGAGTAACACAAATGCACATAATTCCCCCATTGTCTCTACCAAATTTTCATGGTTTGAAAAATGAAGATCCAGATACATTCTTATTTGAGTTTGAAATACTTTGTAGAGGATATGATTATTTTACTAATGAGAAAAGGTTGAAAGTGTTTCCTCTTACTCTAAAATGAGCATCTCTCCAATGGTTCATGAGCCTAGGCAGGAATTGCATTCAAACATGGGAGGACATGAAGAACATATTCTTGAAGAAGTACCAAGACTATTGCAAATCCAATGAAGATATTTTCGGTACGATACAAGGGGACGATTAAAGCTTGGAGTACTATGTAGAGCGATTTCAATATAACCTTCAAAAACCAAAACATAAACATTTGGAAAAAGAGATCTTGAAAACACTCCTTCTTAAAGGAATCAAAGTTGAATTTTTAGAACTCTTGAATCTGATAGGAAAAGGTGATGTTTTTTAGTTATCATATGATGATGTTTGTGAGTTGTGCATAAGGTATTCAAGAGGAATTTCCAAGGCTGGTAAGAATTCTAGAGAAGTTTCTTCTTTCTGTTCCAAATTTACTACAAAAACAAGAGACATAAGAGCTGAAATCAAGGTTTTATTTGAAAATTTTAAATATGATTTTATTAGCTCTCTAAATTCACAATTGAATGTTTTGCAGGTTTAGAAAAATCAAGATTTTGATGAAGTTTTTTGCCCTCATTACCAAAAGGAGCATCCCATAGATATTCACGCTTCCTTATCTAGGATGGAAGTAGCATATCAAAGAGATGGGGAAGCTACAACAAGGTCAAAACCATGGAAATCGTGGCCTACAGGTATGGTTCAAAACACTTCATCTCCATTCTCTTAGTTGCATAATTCATTATGCAATATTCATATGTTAGGGCAGCCATGCCAATCTCAATATAACCACCACAAATCTTGTCTACAAGCTTGACATGGTTCACCTTATGATTGCATGACTACTCTCCCTCATCTTGTAGCACAAACACATATTCCAGCTCTTCCACAACACCTTGCTTGCCTATCAAAATCATCCACTCAATCTAATCAACTACATCATCAAGAGGCTCCATTCCCTACACAATTTCCTGCTCAACTCATTCCACACCCTCACCATAATAAACTACTACAATATGCTTACAATGTTGAACTGAAAAATTCACCCACTCTTCCCACCCATTCTATCTCATATGCACCATTGGAGAAAACTTATACTGAGATTTAGAATGTATCAAATCCAAAAATTGTAGAAGTTATGAAAGAAAATGAGGTTTCTTCTAGTTTTCACCAACAAACCATTTTAAAAGCTCAAGAACTTCATGATACGACGACTATGGGAAATCAAGAAAGTAAGGGATACATTGAAGATTGGTTTCACTCCATTTGTTTGTAGCATTATTCCATGCTTCAACAATTTTTGGCACCATCTTGTCAAGGGAAGTTGGCTTCTCATACCCTAATTTTTATTAACATGCATCTTTCAAATTTGGGTATGTACATAATTGAAGCCTTATTTTGAAAATGGTTACACTAGAAATACTCTTATACGTAATCATATTCATTTTCCAAATCAGAGTAGGCTAGCGTAGAAAATTAAAATAAACAAGGAAATAAAATAAACACATTTTTTATTTTTATTTTATTTTTGTAAAAATAGTTGTTTTTGTTGCAACACGCTGTGGAAATCAGCATTGGTGATAAATATTTTAATTTGTTTATGTATGTAGATGCATTATATTGAAAATAAAAATTCTACAAACACTCATATTCATTTTTATCACCAATATGGAAAAATTGCTTGAATATCATTTTTTTTGGCTTGTGGGCTTGATGAAATTTCTGAAAAACACAGTCGGAACAGTCATGTTTTGGGGGACCAAAAGTGAATATTTTTAAAAATTGTTTCTATCCTAAGTATCCCTTGATTTTTAATTTCCAACCCAATTTGAATTACTCTATTTGGATTTGAAACGAAAAAGTTAGAACCAAAACATTGACAGGGCATCTAGTAGGCAACTCAGGAACAGAGGTGGGACAGTCAGTTTTTGCAGGCCTAAATGATGATATTTTTAAAAATTGTTTCTATGATAGATTCCTCTATTAATATAGTTTAAAAATAAATTTTAATCACTCGATTTCAATATCATATGAGGAATTTATGACCAAAATACTGACTGCTTATCATAAATCAGCACTCTTGAAACTTTGTTTTCTCGGCTGTTCACTAGCGTATTTGACCCATCAACTATTCTTGTCTTTAAAATATGTTTTTATTGGAGATAAATAAATGAATCTAATTTCATTTCCAATTTGAATTTGTTTAATTCACCATCAAACGAAAAATGTATGCTTGAAATATCAACTATTGGTCTGAGCTGGAAAATTGAAAATGACTCTATTATGCAGGTTGTTCTAAGAAAATTTGACATATCATAGTATTGAATTTTTAAAACCTATTTCTATTGGAGACATATCTCTGAATTCACTTTCATTTTTCTTTTGAATCACTCAAATTGGATGAAAAACAAAGAATTTATAATTTAAGCACTGCTGGTTAGCATGATTGGCCACTACTCTCCCGCAGGTAATAAATTAATTTTACTTTGTCCGTGGATTTGTTCTACAGAGTAACTACTTGTTAGTTTTTTTGCATAATTATTGGATTAGGGGAGCCCGTAAACCTTTCTTTCTCTATGATTTAATGTTTTATTGCAGGTAGGCACTCGTTTTTTGCAGGTCTTAGTAGAACAAAGAACGTCAATTTATGGACGAACGATTCTTGAAATAAATATTAGTGAAACAAGGACATTTCATCCAGTTCAATATATAACAGATTCATAACAAGAATAAATGAAGAATTGGTTTCCATTTGAAGTTTCATGTCACTGCTACCAAAACATTTTTCAAAAAGATCATTTTTTTTTCCATTGACAGATTGATATTCCCTTAGGAAATAACATCATAGCTGTTGTAACTTAATAAAGTGTTGTTTCTTTTCTGATTTCTTTTATGTTTTTGTGTTTCAGGTACTGATCCCTTCAAATTGTAGTTTCTTCTTCATTGGCAATCGAATAATAAGGACCCCACCATGCACGTTTCAGGAGGAAATTCTTCGGCAACACAAATTCTGTAAAAATTTACTTTTTCTTTAGACCTGTACATAAAATTTCATTTCTAAGTTGATTGGATTTGCTTGAAAATGGATTTGTTCTTTCTTCTATTTTTTTTTCCTTTGCTATTCCATACAACAATTTCTGCTTTCATGTTGTTCTTTTTAAGGAACAGCAGCGGTTCCTCTTAAGTTTTGTTATTCCTTTCAAAAGGAACAACATGTTTTTTTTGCCGACTGTTCTTGTTGTTCCTTTCCAAAGGAACATCATTTTTGTTGATTGTTTTTGCTGTTCCTTTCAAAAGGAATAGAATTTTTTCCGATTGTTTTTGTTGTTCCTTTCGAAAGGAACAACATTTTCGCAGATTATTTTTATTGTTCCTTTCCAAAGGAACAACACTTTTTGAGTGCATTTTTATTGTTTTTGAACAACATTTTGAGGACTTTTCTGAATTCTTCATGACTCTTTGAAAGGAAAACATACAATTTATGTAAGGATACACAAATTCGAGGTTACTGGAATCAAAAAATCAAGAGAAATTGTCATTTTTAAGAAATTGTTTTGTAGTGATAGGAAAAAGGAAATGACACAACCATCTATATCACTTTGCTGTCTTTATTTTTACTAAAATTAATATGATCGATTATCTTTATCATGTTGGTTCTTCCCTAAATTCTCATAACTCTCTTTGATTTTTATTCATTGAATAAGAATAAGGACATATTTTCTCTATTGAGATGTTTAGACTTATTCCACCATCCCTACTCTTAAGGAGTGTTGAGCCACCCTTTATATATAAATAGGGAAGTGCTATATGTAAAGAAAAAGAAAAAATCTCTATATGATTACTGACAATTCTATGATATGGCAGATGAAGGATAGGGGGTCTCATCAAGAGCCAGCCTACTATGATCATAAGGGAGCAGTAAAGTGGCATTCCCATTATGACCACCACACCAGGGATATGATCCAATGGACAACTTAGAAAAATAAAAAGTCCTTGGAACAGGAGGTCTCATCACGAGCTGGCCTGCCCACCTTTCACTCCTGCCTGGTGAATGGCATTGTGATTCATCTGGTTCCCAAGCCAGCATAGTGGCCTCCATCATGACATCACACAACACTTCCCTAGGCATAAATAAAGGATAATGGTTCCAAGGGTGAGAAAGCAACTTTGTCAAGGTTATAGACACCTGTGGGCAACAGAGCTCTGCTGATGGTATTGAAGTCATATTTTTCACAAATCAATAGTAATGATAAACCCTTTTCTTATATCTTTATCTAATATCAAATGAGAGTATGCTCATAAACCCTTTGTTCGGAGCCTCTTATGCATGAAATTTATTTATAAATCGATCATAATGTTTTATGTGGATAATGACCGCATAAGTACTTTTTTCACATTAGCTGTCCTTTTCCCTTATTTTCGAATCATTACATAAACATTTCCATATCTACTCACGATTTCAAATATGCATCGATTTCAGTAATGCAATAATTTTTTGATCATATCATAAGTATGTATGCCTTTCCATGCTGTACAATTGTTGTACCGTACGTTGCCATGATTTACTGATTTGCCACAATATTCATATTGCATTTCTACAGAATTTTTGTTGAATGAAATTTTGGCATATATCTTATCTGTTGCTCTTCAAAATTAACATTGTGGATTCAAGAAAATTGCATGCAGAATCGTGATTTTTTTACAAGAGAACAACAAGTATGGGGGGGAATTCTATTCGCACCACGACCACACTATTGCAACTAACAGCAAAGGCTCACGCAACTTGTGAACGCACAAAATTCTTCAGACATGATGTGTTTGCATGACTTCCACCTTTTGCATTACTTTCAGTATCTGCTAAGCCTACGTCAGCTTCAACAAATGCCAATTTCTAGATGACAATTCCACATTTTTTTTAAGGCAACACTTGAGGTAAAATAGCATAATTTTCTGATTTATTATGAATTTAGGAGAATTTCATGAAAATCCATTGGACATTTTTTATCATCATTCATTCCACATCTTTACCACTTCCCATTTTTCAAAGACATCTCATCTTTCAGTTTGGGGGAGTGTTGATTTTCTTCATTTATTTCTTATGACCATGTCAGTAATATTCTTTATCATCCTTATTCATTCTCAACACCTCCCTTATTCCATGTTGTTTTACACCAAGCATAGATTTCAACAGATCGTAGCAACCACCCTTCTTTGTTTTCTAGCATTGCATGAGGACATGCTAATTCTTCAATTTGGGGGAGGAATTGCTACACATGATGGATGTTTTCTAATTTCTTTTTCATTTAAGGCACACAATTCATTTTTATACAATGCAGAAATTGATTTGAATATATCTTTAAAACTATGAACTGAATTCTTGTGATTTCTAGATAACAAAGAGGTATCATTAAAATACACAAACCCAGATAATTTCACGCTAAATTAGTTCATAAAATTTCAAAAATTATGCACTATCACCTACAACCATTTTTTTATATCTCATGATCCGTGCATCAAAACGATCTGATCTTTGAGAAAATGGTTAATGAAGTTTGTTGTTACTTATATCACATTTTTCTGCAACTTCATATACATATAGTTGAACTTCAACTATAAAAATTGTTACGCCTTCATCAAGATTGCTAAAACTGAATATTCATTATTTAAGAAAAAAAAATCATTTGTTCCATCCATTTCATGAGTTGGGATGAACACTTTTTTTGTTTGGTTAACACATGGGTTTTGTCTTTGGGTTGCATGAGGACATGCAATATATTCAGTTCTGGGTTGCATGAGGACATACAATATATTCAGTTTGGGGGTATGTTGGGCCGTGAATATGACCACTTTTTAACACTTATTTCATCTATTTCTACTCTTCTTTATCATGTAATTTATCATATAAATCCATTTTATAATTATTTATGATCTTTGGATAAATATTATTTCTTCTCCTTTATTTTTAATAAATCGATGATTATTATGAATAATTTTATCAATGATGGTTTATTAATATATTTTGTAACAGAACTCAGCATTTTAGCCTCCAAGATATTTGCTAGATTGCAAATTTGATCTCCAGCACATCATTCAATATTCCAACTCCGAAATTCACTAGAATAAAAAGTGACAGTTTTGCGATTGATATTCTGGGAAAATGGAGAAGAATATGGAAAATTCGAAACATGGGTTTTATCCAGAACGAACTGAATTAACTTTAGCAAAGAATGGTTTGCCCAAATTTGGCCTGTATTGAGAGAAACAAAAGGTTATTTGAGCACAAGTTTCTCCAATTTACTGTTGCGGCCGTCTTCCAAATTATCTCAGCTGCAAATCCAAATTCGACTTGTTCCTATTAAAAGATTGATGGAAATATCTTTTCTTGCTGATCAAGTTGTTGGGAACAATCCAATTTTTTTATGAGAGATCACATTTACTATTTACTTTCTCCTCTTTCTGATTATAAAAGGAGAGCATGTATTGCCATGAAGGAGGAGATTTCTTGTTGTAATTTTTAGAATTGTTCATCGACTCTTGTTAATTAAAACAGAGTATGACTGTTGTAAACGTTATTTATGTTTGATTAATACAAGAGCTCGTTGTAGTTCCATTTCTTAATTCTGCAGTAGCCCAACAATGCTCCACCAGCGGTAAAGGGCTCGGCCCTAGTGGATCTATCTGTTGTTTGTATCCTTATCTTTTAACTATTGTGCTTGACAGTTTGTATTTTCTTTCATTATGGTTTGCAATTTAATTGGTTTATTGTTCATAACTTATTTCGGTGTGTTATATTAATGAATCACGTTGTTGTTCTTTTATTATTTAACAAGAATCTTAATTCCGTATAATTTATCTTTTTATATCTTAACAGAGCTTCGTTGTTCTATTCCCATTATGGTTTCATTCCACTTGCTATTTCGTTTGACTGATATTCATTACATATTTCTATTCAATAGGATTTGTTGTTCAATTCCTTTGATTACAGTTTGCTGTTCATTTACATTTCCGTTCATTTACTTCTAGAGCTGTTGTTCATTTCAGTTGATTAATTGCAAAGAGTTTGGTTTTAAATATTTTTCCTAGTTTGCTTTTTAGCAGCTTTAGTTCAATTTCTATTTCCTTTTAATTGATTTAAAGCAGGATCATCAACTGTAGAGAATATTGGTTTTTGCTCCCACGTTCCCAGATTGATTATCTTGTTCTTAGATTGGTTTCAATTGCATCAATTTCTAGAGGAATGAGTTATCGCTACTGTATCCTTGATTGATGTTTTCCAAGTGAATGATTTGATTTCAGAGCATTTGAGTTTATGTTATTGTAGTTAGATTTCTTTTCCAAGCATCCATTTACTCTTGTATTTAGAACACTGTACTACATATTACAAGGCATTACTCTTAGATTGAATTGCAGCCTCAGACAAAGTACACTCTTGAAATAAAAAGTCCTTCTTGGATTGATAATTAATGTGAGATAAGTAGGTGTTAAAAAGATACCTTTTATACCTCAACAGTACTGCAACTCATCAATAATAACAAAGTGAAGTAAATGGAACTTTCCTGCATGCAACAAAAAAATATTAATATGAACATCTCCTATACCAGTAAATTGAATGCGCTGGCTCCCATCCATTTGCAATGCTGACATGGGGATATGAACAAATTGTCCTTCCCCGATGGGTGGCAAAGCTACGTCCAAAGGTTGCGCACTGGTAACAGGTGCATTGGTCCGACTTTCTTGAATCACGCTCGCTTGGATTTGGCTCGCTTGCATTTTTAACTCTTGTAGTCCAACCTAGACAACCTCCAATGCATGTTTATACTAGACCTCCATGCCCATCTAGTGATCCTCCTCTGCAATGGTCACTGTATTCACAATCTCATTGATATTGTCCTTTGTCTGTGTTAGGACCTCCTACCTTATTTTCTTCAAACCTTTCTGCTTTGTCCTTGGCCCAATCGTGGTATAAGCACCACGATATTAGCCTATTGATGTTGTTGCTTCAGTTTCTTTGGGCATAGAGCCATTATTTTCTTGCACTATGGTGGCCTCAGCAATTTATCCTATAGTGGTCGATGTAGGCTCTGTCACCAGGTTTGTCTATCATAAGAGGTGGTACCTATTCAGAGGGCTTCTCAATGGCCTTCTTGGCTGATTTTCCTATAGGGGTGTGTGGCTGTGTTGGTGGAGTCAGCCATGCCAGTGACTAGTCTATTATGACTCTGATCAAATCATCTTCGGTCACCAAGTGAGATAAATTGTACTAAACACCCTCCACAATGCCCTTTACGCGGATGCAGATATTGTGGAATTTTTCCTTAAATTCAGCGACCATCTTGTACTATTAATAAAGGGTGGGAGACAGGTGCAACTTTCACTGTACCACCTGGTATAAGCTCTCATGATATAGGACCTGAAAGATCTTTTTTATTTTTCTTTTGCTGGGAGAGAGGAGTGCCAAAGGGTTATGTAGCGCGCAACTTCACACATGGGCTCTGCGAGTTCTGAGAAATAGGTATCTTGAGGGGTTTTCCACCTAAATAGTGTGATTAACAATAAGATCCAAGCATACTAAAAGTGTTTTACCTCCTGCTGCACTTTTCACACATTTTCAAGAAACTCTTTACACAGGTATCCACACGAGTTGTATATGACTCCTTTTTCACATCTCCCAGTTAGCGCAATCACATGCATAGACAATTCCTGATCTGTATTTATGCAGGAACACAACGAAAAACACATATAACCATAAATACAGAGATTCAGTGGAAATAACACTTCATTTCATGAATACCAAAGAACTGGAATTTGCTTATAGACAGAATGGAAATAAACTAGCTAGGGCGCTGGTAGCTTATCTCTGAGAAGAGATGTGGTGGCTACAGGCCTTGAACTGATTTACAATGAGGCTCCAGGGCCCATTTATTATTTAGAAACAATGGAAAACCCTAAACATCCAAAAACCTAACCATAGGAGATGAAACGCCAAAACTATGGACCCCGTTTGGGTGAATTGGTGTTTCAACTTCCCGGGGACGTAACTTTGGCATACTATCTCCATTTTATGCACATGATACATCATTAGAAAGGCCTACCCGAGGACTACAATTTTTTCTAAAAATATCATTTTTGCAATGAAATCATGTTTTTCAGAAAAACGATGCCCAAAAAACATCGTTTAGGGCCTCAAAACAGCTCCGAAAGTTCAAGACCCAAAAAACTGCTAAAAATAGTAAGTTCTGCCAAAATTGAAAAACTGAAATAGACAATGGTGGGGCCCAAAGTGGAATAGGCGGGTGGCCACCAATATCCACTTGGATCATTCCTCCCCCCTTAGGAAGCAATGCTCCCCATTATGTTGAGTTCCTCCATGAGATGATGAAACTTCTGCTGAATTTGGTCCCTGGTGTTGCCTTAGTGCAGGAGTTGGCCAACTTTGACAACCTGTTACAGTTGGATCTTCTGTTGGTGAATGTTCTTGATTTGCATGTTCATGATACAATCTGTGGTGGCTTGTTCCAGGCAGTCTGGGTTTAACTCTTTTCATGTTGGTTCTTCTACAACATTAGAGGTGTCCAGTAGAGGTGGTAAGTAGGGATGAGGGCGGTCTACATTGAATACTGGGTGTAGACCAAGGAATGGTGGAATACTGAGCTCGAAGGAATTTTTCCCTATAGCCTTGGTGATGTTGTACGACCCATATCGGAGTGGGAAAATATTGCGGTGGGGTCCAGTGAGGTGCTCCTTCTGCAAATGTAGCCACACTTTTTTGCCCACCTAGAAGTTTTGTGGCACCCGATGTTGATCATGTCGTTGCTTGTACATAGCATTTTCTCTATCCAATATGTCATGAACCTGTTGGAAGATGTGCTAAATTTTCTTGATGAAGTTGTTCGCTTTGTCAACTTCAGACTGGACATGAGACAAATCGGCCTGAGTAGCTGCAAATGGCATGGCTACGTCAATAGGACATAGTGGTTGGAATCCCAAGCCCACCTGAAAGGGGCTATGGTCAGTTGAGCTGTGGAGAGCCCGGTTATAACTGTGTTGTACATAGGGGAGGTCGTCATCCCATGTGAATGGATTCTTTAAACTATAGATGCACATAATGTGTACGATCATCCTGTTGACAACCTCTGTCTGGCCATCAGTTTGGGGATGGAAAGCTGAGAACTTGGTGAGCTTGTTGCCTAACATTGACCAGAGGCAAGACCAAAATGTGTTGAGGAACCTGTTGTCATGATTTGATATGATAGACTGTGGGATCCCAAAGTGCACCCACACTCGTTCAAAGAAGAGTTTAGTAGTGGTTTCTACTTTGATATTCTTCTTGTTGGCCGCCATAATGGCCATCTTCGAGAATCTGTCGACGACCACGAAAACACAGTCATTTCTATGCTTAGTAGAAGGAAGGCCTGACATGTAATTCATGGAGATAGATTCCCAAGGTCAACTAGGGGTAGGTAGCGAAGTATAGAGCCCTTGCTTGTTGATGGTTGGTTTGGCAATGACGCAAGTAGTGCAGGATCTGATGTACAACCTGACATCCTATCGAAGGTTCCGCCAATAGAAATAATTATACAGTACTGCCACTGTTTTGTCGACCCTAAAATTCCTAGCGACTCAACTGTAGTGTGCTTCTCATATCATCTTGGTACGCTCACTTGAAGGAACACAAAGGTGTCCTAGGTGACATAATAGTGCATCTTGGAGGTGAAATTTTGGAACTTGTATACCCCCCAAGAGTGCCTTGTATGTGTGGCTCAATTCTGGATCGCTCTTGTAGAGAAGCGGCCAATCAGAAGTCTCATGGCCACAAGAGTTGAGAATGGTGGATATGGCCATGATCGGTGGTTGGCTGAAGCAATCTACAACATTATTGGTTCTACCCTTCTTGTACTTGATGTTCAAATGAAATTGTTGCAGATATGTGGACCACTTCTGATGGCGATCATTTTGCAACTTCCCTTGTGTCGGTATGAACTACAGGAGTCAGTGGTTTGTGTGGATGATTATATCCTTCCCCAAAATGTAATTCTTCCATTGTCAACAAGCCTTCATAATGGAATACATTTATTTGTCACAAGGGGATACTTTTGAAATGTGTCGGAAAATGTCTCACTGTGATATGCCACTGGATGCCCCTGTTGAGTAAGAAATGCCCTAATAGCATAGTCAGAGGCATCTGTTTGGATCTCAAATGGTTGTTGCAAGTCTGGTAATGTGAGCACTAGGGCAGAACAAATGTGATGTTTCAATTCTACGAACACCTTCTCTTGATATTCCAACCAAAAGAAATTTTATTTCGCTCCTCCATTGGTGACTTGACTCAAGGGCCAAGTGATATGAGAGAATCCCAACATGACCTTGTGGTAGAAATTAGCAAGACCCAGAAAGCTACAAAGCTCTATTAGAGTGGTTGGGGCTAGCCAATCCTAAATGACTTGGATCTTGGTTGGATCCACATGCACCCCCCTTTCATCAATAATGTATCTCAGATATTTAACCCAGGTCATGCCAAAAGTGCACTTCTCCAAACTGGCACACAAATTGTGTTTCCATAGTGTTTGGAGGACTTCTCGGATGTGGTAGAGGTGCTCTTCCTAAGTATGGTTGAAGATTAGAATGTCATCCAAGTACACCACTAAAAATGATTTGGTGAATGGACACAAGATGTCATCCATCAACCTCATGAAGGTTACGGGAGCATTTGTCAACCCAAAAGGCATGAAAAGCCATTCGAAAAGACCCTCCTTGGCTTTGAAGGTAGTCTTCCACACATCATAGGGTTTGATTGGTACATGGTGATACCCAGACTTCAAGTCAATATTTCTGAAATATTTTTCCCCTTTGATTTGATCCAGAAGGTCATCAATCAATGGGATCAGGTACCTATTCTGGACAATGATCTTGTTCAGCACCCGATAGTCAATACAGAGTCTCTAAGTCCCATACTTCTTCTGTACCAACATGATCGGGCTCCTACAGGGCGATGAAATTGGCCAAATGTGACCTTTTTGCAGCAGCACCTAAATCTGCCTCTTGATTTCATCATTCTTTGGAACAGAGCGCCTATAGATTGGTCCATTGGGTAGCAGCACACATAGGTTCAGGTCAATGGGGTGCTTGACCTGATAGTGTAAAGGCACCCCTGTGGGTGAGGTGAAGATGTCCCCGTACTCCTCCACAACCTTGTATATTTGTTGTTTTCGTGCAAGGGAACCATGTCTAGAGGTCGTGGCCATACTCTTCTTCTTGCCCTGGGGCCAGATCATTAGGAAAAAAAAATTCATAGTTTTGGAAATGATCTTAATGCATTGTTTTATAGTAACCAGAGAGATAGTGGGAGGTGGTGGTACCTCCGGTATCCTGTACAAATTATTTCCCAAAGTAACAATAATAATGCGAGGTCGAGACTCATACACAACATGTCGCTTCCACAAGTATGGTTGGCCTAATAATACATCAGAAACATCAAAAGGAGAAATGTCACACAATACCTCATCCGTGAAGGGCTTGATGCTATAGGGAAGGTGACACTGTTGGCTGATGCGGAGATCCCGTCCTTGGTGAAGCCACCTGATGGTGTATGGTTGTGGGTGTGTTGTGGTCGACAAGCCCAATAGCTTCATGACATCTGTTGAAATGAGGTTCTTTTGGCTCCCATTGTCGATAATTAACTGTAGCGGGGAACCCTTACCCACATATGGGAGTGGAATAAATTCTTTACCTCCTCTGGATCTTCTAGTTCCTCCTTCTAGATATTCACAGTGGAAATAGTGGCATTGGGCTCCATATCAATAATATTCTTCCCTTTGTCATTCCCCTTATCAGGTTCTAATTCATAGTCAAAGCATGCATCTGATTCAGAAGCCCTCATCTCGGCCACCGGCGACTACTTAGACTGACACTCACTTGTGTTGTGAGTGGAGCTCTTCTGGAACTCACACCACTTTTTGGTGTCCTTCTTTGGCTTCATGGTGCTGTTCTTTGCTTCTGGCTTTGGCAGGTTGTATTGGGCCACCACGCCTTGGCTTTGTCCTTTGTTCTGTGGTTTGAGGGCACCTTTCCCTTTCTTTTGATTCGCAAATCCAAAGCCTCGCTTCTTTTTTTTGAATTTCTGCTCAATATTGGTAGCATACTGGTATTCCATACCAGGTGAGGAGATGTCAAAGAAATCCATTTCCTCCTAAATTTATTTGTGCAGACAACTGCGATACTTTAGCACCAAATGTTTCTTTGAATCTTTGATACCCAACTTTGTGTGTGGGGTATGGAATAGATTCATCAGCTCATGCACATCTTGATCCCTTTGTTGTCATAGCATGGTCCATTGTATGTACTTGTGCTCATAGCTCCCCACGGGATAGTATTGTTCCTTGATGGCATCTTCAAAATAATTCCAAGTGGGTACGGCTGAGAATAGAGAGGGTTCTGTCTCATCTTTTTTCTCACAGTAGGTTTCCCACCAGTCCTTGAGATGGGGGGTAGCTTTGAGGAGTGAAAAAATAATCTTCTCCCGGTCGGAAAAGTCATGAATCGAGATATATCCTTTTAATAGATTCAACCATCTATCTATGGCATCTGCATCTATTTGACCCTCAAATATGGGAATGGAAAAGTTTACTTGTACCTTAAAGGGATTCGTGCCTCCAGAGTGGCTGATGGATGTAGATGCGCTGCCGATGGGCAGTCGTTGAAGGATCTGGGAAAAGTTATCCATCATCGCATTCCTTTATTTTTCGAGGGCCTCCTCAAGAAATATTTTGATAGGATATCCTTCTCCTTCATATTTCTTTTCATCCCCCATGGGTGTCCATCGGGGTTTGCGAGGATGATCTTGCAAAGGTTCCACCAGATCGAGCCCTAACTCCTTACACCCCGACCTCATTGGGGACATGCAAAGAAAGATCGAGAAAAATCAGACCTTTCTGATACCACTGATCTAGATTTATGGAGGAACACAATAGAATACACATATAGCCATAAATACAAAGATGAAATGGAAATAACACTTCATTTCATTAATATCAAAGAACTAAAATTTTCTTACAGACAGAATGGAAATAAACTAGCTAGGGCATTGGTAGCTTATTTCTGAGAAGAGATGTGGTGGCTACAGGCCTCTGAACTGAGTTAAAATGAGGCTCAAGGGCCTATTTATTATTAATAAACAATGGAAAAACCTAAACGTCCAAAAACCTAACCCTAGGAGATGAAGCGCCAAAACTATGGGCCCTGTTTGGGTAAATTGGTGTTTCAACTTCCCGGGGACATAACTTTGGCATACTATCTTCGTTTGATGCACATGATACGTCGTTATAAATATCTATCTGAGGACTACAACTTTTGCTGCAAATATCAATTCTGAAATGGAATCATATTCACCAAACAAACGATGCACAAAGAACGTCATTTAGGGCCTCAAAATGGCTCCAGAAGTTCAGGACTTGAAAAAATACTAAAAATAGTAAGTTGTGCCGAAACTGAAAAACTGAAAGAGACAATGGTGGGGCCCCAAGTGGAATAGGTGGGTGGCCACCAATATCCACCTGGATCAATTCCTTTGGCCTACACTTGCACATAATCTTGCAAGCCAAAATTACCTTGTCGAAATGGACTATCGGGTCATTAATTTCTTCTACCATAAATCCCCAAGTTTTGTGCATAATGTTGTGGATCATCTGCATATACTTTTCTATTTTGTCTTAAAAATTGAAAAATAACAAAAAAATCTGAAATTCCGAAAATGCATATGATATAGTATAATGTTTTATGTTGTATTATAAAAAAAGAAGTATACTTACAAGCTCGATGCAAATTAAGTTTATCATTAAAATTTATTTGAATGTATGTTTTGGTTTCATGCGTAAGCTTCGAGCAACTTTCCGAGCGGAAGTAGTAATGGTTGAAGAATGTAACCAGATGGTCAAATGCAGAGGTGCGAGAAGCTTGAGAGTTAGTGAATCATGAACCCCCGCAGTTGACTGGTTTGACCGCGGGTGAGACGTGATCAACGGTTGGGATTCATTGTGGGGGGTGCAAGTCGAAGCTCACCACCATACTCCAGGACCCCCCGCGGTGACATCATCAGGTGAGGTGGAAGACAGCTGTCATCCTCTTTCAATGGATTTTTCCACGTCATTTCGGCATTTATTACGGGTTTTTCGCAGCTATTAAAGAGTTATTTTGTCCCATTCTCGTCTATTTTTGATTGTTTTTTCCCTTTGAACCGTGTTCTTGCCACCTTTTCATTGTCCGCTACCCTACGAATTATTTCCATTGTCTGTCAGCCATGGCAAAGCGAGTCTCACTATCTGGTACTACAAACCTCAATTCCCTCCTGGACAGTGAAAAAGACGTCCAGGATACCTTGTCTTCTGTCAACCATCCCTTATTGTATCACCAAGTGACCCTAAATGCTGAGAAATCCCTAGTATTTTCCGCCATGAAGGATTCCGGTGTCTTGTCCGTCTGTATCCCAAAAGCCCACTTTTTCCCAAGTTTATCTCATGGCTGGTCTCTTCAATGTACCCTGGTAAGTGTTTCATAATGAACTCGCAGGGAGAAAACGTTTTGCAGGTATCGATGCAATTAATTCGCCAAGCATTGTGGTTTCCCGAAAATGAGTCACCACTACAATTATCTGAAGATTCATTGGCTCGTTATTTTGAGGACCTTTCAAATGAAGAATTTGGTCAATGTATGTCATACTTGAGGTCAAATTCAAAGGAAGCTCAACTAGAAGGAGAATATTTTAGTTTGGAAGTGTTCGATGTTGAGTATAGGCCGATTCTGAGTTGCATTGCAGAGATTTTAGGCAAAGACAATGACCAAACAGTTGATAAATCAGTATTGGGAATGTATGCACTGATGATGAAACCAGGGGTTGTTCTCGACATTCCATCTTTCTGGCAGGAGATTTCTAAATTCTCAGTTGATGGCCTTTCCTCTTACAGGTTTCTTCAGATTCCCGTCTTTAATTTTTTTATCTATTTTTATATCAGAATGTCGAAGAATTTATGAGTTTGGGATTGAATATAGTTGATGTCAACAAACAAAAGCAATCAGTTTTATTTTGGACTGACATGACTAGAAAAGAAGGAAATGAAGCAGGGCTATTTGAGTTCGCTAGTCATTATATGTCTATTGCTTATAGAATTTTGAATGGAGTTCCTCCTCCATGTTTTTTACCAAAATCCTGGGAGTTCCTACAGTTAGGACCAAGTTGCAGAATCGGAGATTGGTTTGTGTTTGAAGAGTATTCAGAAATAAGGTTGTATGGAGCTAGCATCGAGCCCTATAGGCTTCCAACTTTTGTACCCATGCAGCTTTTCGCCTTGGAATTCATAAGACAGAGCCTTAATGTGGACCAGGTACACTTTCTTCCCATGAAGAAAGGTTTTATGTATAAATTGCCTATGAGTGTGGGACCTTTCGTGGTCAATATGAGGCAAGCTTTTGATAAAGCTTCTAAAATGTTGGAAGAGACACATTTTCTACTAGGAGAAAAATGGTCTTATGATCCGCATGGAGTAATTTCCCAGAGAAGAATTGAGAATGGATATTCTGCATTTTCTCATGTAAGAAAACCTGATCAAGAGAAGTTGGCAAACCCAGGCGAAATAAATACATAAAAAACGAGAATTCAAACACCTGTAATTACTGAAAGGGAAAACAAAAGAGGTAGGGAAGATGTTGTTGAAGTAGATGATGAAGAGCCCAGGGAAGAAAAAAGAACCAAATTGGCTGAAGATAATTCTTCCAACTCGCCTGGTTTTACCTTCCATATCAATGAAAAACAAAATGTTCCCTCTTCTCCTAGAGGACATGAACTTTACTCAGAGAAGATGCCTTCAGTCAAACAAATGTTTACACAGATTGAAGAAAGAAATCAAAGGATAAAAGCTAATGTAGAAGCTCAGGTAGAGCATCACATAGTTGCTGATCAGACCAGGTTATTGACTATAATGGACCTTGAAAAGGATCAATTTAGGATGGCTCTGACACATCCAACTGGGATGTCCCTTGGATCTTCGAGCAGTTTTAATGAGGTAAACATAACTATGGATGTTAAAAAGATCCCACTGTGGGATAAAATGAATCTTCATATGCAGACTGGGCAGTTAATTGTAAATGATTTAACCAAGACTAATGCCACAATAGTTAAGGTTGAGAACATGGTTGCAAAATTTATTAAACAGTTCAAGATGGAGAAGGCTAATTCAAGGGCCTTGTCAATTCAAAATGAAGAATTGAAGAAGATCATTATGAAAATTGGTGTAGATCCTAATGATAAAGCTGCGATTCAAAAGCTCATGAAAAGTGCAGAAATAGAGATATCCTCATTGAGAAAAAAGCTAAAGTTACCAGCTGTAGAGCATTCAATGGCTACAGAATTAGCAGAGGTGGAGAAAGAAAAAGAAGAACTGTGTCAGCAATTGTTGCAGAAAGATGAAGACTTGACTAAAGTAAAGAAAACTGCTATTTCATTACAAAACCATATTGAAAATCATACTTGTACATTTTTTTTTCGTATAGGTGATGCAGACCCTCAAGCACAGATTGTTCAGCTCAACACTGAATTGAAGATGGCAGAACGAGATCGTAAGTAGGCTCAATCAGAGTTGGAAATGGCTACCAAGATCATGCAAGCATGGGAAGATAAAGCGAAAGAGAACAAGCAGAAATTAGAAAAGGCTGAAAATGAAATTAAAGATCTCAAGGAGAAGTTAAAAGGTAATATCTCACTTATAAAAGCTAAATATATCATTTGGGGTGGGATTATTTCAGAGATGAAGTCAAATTGGAATTCCCTGAATATAGTTTCTCAAGAGAAAAGCCTCATCTCAGAACATGAAGAGGAGATATTATCTGAAAAGCAGACGGCCGTTAAAAGAGCAAATTGGGCTAAGAAGTTTATAAATTTTATCAATTCCAAATCAGACGAAGAATTAGAAGATATTGGAATACAAGACAGATATTTTTATGCCGAGGAAATTAATAAGATGATAATTAAGAATGATCTTTGGAAGGTTGCAGAGAAAAGGTTACTGGAAATTAAGGAGACAGTAAAGAAGTTTGATATATCATTTGACAAATTTACCATAACAGGTTTACCTTCATGCTGGACTGAGAAAGGAAATATCATGTCTTGGAAGTTTTATGAAGATCAGTTAACATTTGCAAAAAGTAAGGCAGATAATAGGCACGAAAAGACACAGATCTTGAAAGGAGAAACTGTGTTTAACTTTTTTCATAGGCATTTCAATTTACTATGGATGGTAAAGACTCTCTTTACTAAAGAAAACCTACATACAGTCAAGTTGTGGCGTTCAGGATAGAATATCAAAGTTTCAAAAATTCCTCGACAACTCGAAATGAGCTATGGAAGAAGTGCAAGACATTTTCAATGGACTCAACAAAAGAGGTCCCAGCGGCTCAACCAAAAGTAGCCGTTGATTCAGTAACCACTTCAGGAGCAGTTGTTCTCATAGAATAGAAGTTTTTAAATTCTCATTATGTTATCTCTCAAAATCATGTAAATGTAATAGAACCTTTTTGAGGCATGTGCCTCCGTAACAGTAAGCAGTTAGAATTAGTTAGGACAGTTAGAATTGGTTTCATTACTGGAAACTGTCTTGTGATACTGTATTGAAAGAAAATTTCAAGAAAGATAAAGGTTTCGAGTTTTTGAACCTTGAAGCCAAATTTTGTACTTGAGAATACTGAATTAATGAAAGAGTTTTGCAAGTTTCTATCATTCTGTCTATGCTGAATAATTTCCCAGTTTTCATTATGTTTTCATGTCTGTGAATAAAATAGAGTAATTTGAGCTGCGGGTCTCTTGGTACATGTGTATTTAAGAGTTTAAAAAACCTTAATGGTCGCTCCTCTATTTTAACTTTATCATTGCTTACTTCTTCAGGGTTTTATAATGATAGATTCTGTTTCGAACATCATATGAAATTAAAATCCTTTTCTTTCTTGTTTCTTCCGTTCATTCACTTCAGCATAAGAAGAATACAGCATTGCAGAACACGCATGGGTTTAATATTTGAAGATTATATAATTAAATTTTGAAGGTTTATAAAATAGAGACAACTATACATCTGCTTGTGACATAATTTAATAATGTCTTGAGCACAAATTCCTTTACACAGCAAGGAATTGTTTCTTGAGGTACAACACATAACATCATATTTCTTCTTGATTTTTTTTTCCAGCACTTTATCCTACGTTTTCCCTCCGAAATTGGCCATAGCATTGGCACCCTTGTATGGAAATACAGTGATTCTATGAATTAGGTCTGCATCAATTGGTATGCACTCTCCCAACCAGAGTGCATCATCATGCACCAAAGCCAATAACTGCATGAGGTAGATATCATTAATGGGGTTGCACCCAAAATGACAGACCTAGAAAAGATTGAGGAGGCCTACCTTGTGCAAACCTAGCATTTATATCTTCAGTTCAAGGCACACCAAACCTCCTTCATATGGAACTGGATCAAGATAAAGCTCTACCACAAGCTCTGGAAATTTCTCCACATCTGTGATGGCCCAGTCATTGAAGCATAGTTGAGGGATTTTTGTGAGCATTTCCCCCTCCATTTGGATGTTCTCTAGGCTCAAGGACACTTGGATACTTGCGCGCACCATATCCAAGTCACTTGGAAATTTCACAATAGGTTTGTGCAGCACAATGCAACCAGGCAGTTGTGAGAATGGTGCCACTTCTACTACATCATCATCCCCTTCTTCGATAGTTTCCCAGAGTTCAAGCATGGGTTTCTTCATCTTCCCTCTAGTAGAATGGCATGGTCTGGGGGAATTTTCTCTCGGGGACTTGCGTGTCCCAAATGTTTTTCCCTTCTTTGTTTTATATGGCACAGGGGTCTCTATCACAAGCACCTCCTACACAGCAGGGTCCCTCTCCAGGTCTGGTGGTAGTTATTCTAATCTGAATTATGTATCCTAACCTGGATTGGCGCAATGATTCCTCAAACACAAGATCCAATATAGACATAGACGTGTCAATGGCATTGACAAATAAATAGCTCAGAGCATAAAAATCACTTAGAATGCAAAGAGAACTATTACGACCCCATGATTCATATTTATACTTGTGGTGCATCTAAAATGGCTCCTTGGGCATTAATGAGGTTCCATTACTGACAAAAAAATCCCAAATATGGAAAAATCCCCTCATTAAATGCATCTTGGATGCTCCTAAAAATGGTAATAATTCTACCTTATCCATTTTTATTGTTCCAACAGCTAGTTTTTGACACCTCTGTGCACCAGTCAATACCCTAGATACCATGAACGTGTCACACCATACTTCACATATAATCCAAAGCTAAGAATAACCATTGACAGACCGCCCCTCCCCCCAACACAGGCTTGTTGACCAAGTAATTCAAAGCATATTATGTAGTATCTGTCATATCCCTTAGTAACTGCAAACTTCTCTGACATTCATCATCCCAACGAAATGTTGCACCTCTTCGAAGTAATTGGTTCATGGGCACAATTATCAATTTTTACTAAGGAATGCGCTTTCTATAGATCCCACAAGACCCATCATTGAGCGAATCTGTCTAAAGTTCGAGGGGATGGAGGGTCCCCTTAGTGCACACAGTTCCATAACTTCTACTAGTGCCAAATGTTTGCAATGTATAGTCTCCCTTATTGGCCCATTAATGATCAAAGCTTCAACAATGATATCAATCCCAATTTCAATGCTAAAGGTAAGGATAAAATTGTCTACCAGTGCACACCACTCACTAGTTCCTCTGCACAGCTCTATTTCCAAGTACCATTATGTTGGAACCTTTCCAAATGTATGAATAAACATGTGAAACCATGCAGGCCTTGGTTCTACACCCCAAACCTGATTCCATTTGGTTATAAGCCTACACAGATCTTCCTTTCCAGAGTATAATTCCTTTTCTTTAATGACTAGGCATTCAAATTGTAGCTACATCATCTTCACACATTCCTCCCAATATCCCGTATTTTCCTTATGTGTTTCCCACCATCTTGCTAGATTAGCATGCAATCCAATATCTAAAGCATGGAACCTCTATGTTGCTAGCATAAACCTTTTGAGTTCTCCCAGGAACATATTTACATCAATTGAGCCATCATAATGTGGAAATCATGAACCTCATATGTTATGCAACGTAGAGTGTGGGTCACATGATTACAGTGCAGTGAAGACACCTCATGAAATCGGTTCTTCTAATTCTCTAGTTCTTCATCAGATTCTTAAAATAAATAACTATCTCTCTCCCATTTAATATTCCCATCTGCTATCGGATTAATCTAGTCTTCCTTGAGAAAATTTAGCTTATAAATTTGATCAATCTCATCCTCAACATGCACTGGTGCAGTATACCTTTGACCTTCTGCAGGATCCAAAGGAATGATGACCTTAACTCCATTGTTCTCAAATTCCATCCTCCTTTTCTTCAAGCTGATAATACCATCCATGTCAATGGTCCAATCCAATCCTAGCAGTGCAGGATAGGGATCAGTATCATCTACAATTTGTATGACTTCAAAATCTTCCAACGCCTTAAATCCTTCTATATCAACCACAAATTTTGATAATATCCCGAAAGGAATGATCTTCTGTTGGTTATCCATGCTCAATTTGATAGTGGACCATTATAGATTTGGTTCTCCCATGCATTGCCATGTTTGTTTAGGTAGAACATTAGCATCTGATCCCAAATCTAGAATGACTTAGTACATTTTAGAAGCACCAATATGCGCAGTCAGACATATCTCCCTACCCCTTCCATTCTCGTTATTATAGATTGTGTTGACTACATGTTGTTCTACCAGAGGTTGTTCCTTTTCTGCGCAATTATCTATTAATGCCTGCAAATTTTCAATGGCCTTTTTTTGCACAAAAAATTTATTAATGATTGTAAAAATGTCTTAATTTATTCTTCTCCTCCAGCTAATTTTAATGTTCTACTACTTGTTGAAGTATCTCCTTCTATGAATTCTCTTCTTGCTTCAATAAAAGTTTCTTTTCCGCGCTGAAGATTAAAGCCTTCTTTATTTTTAGGTGTTTTTCAGATCCATACATCAGTGGCAGGTTTCTTTCCTTTATCTTCGTTGGTATCTACACCACTCCTGGTAACTACATTCACACACGGATATTCTTCATGAGACTCTACGCAAACCATTTGCATATTCTGCGTTGGGGTCTTCTTTTCCTACATTTTAGCAATCAAGATAGGAAAAACTTTTATAACATGATCAAATTGTCTATAATACCCATAGGAATATCATGCTGGATTTGGACAGTCACATGCATAATGAACAACATCACCATAGTTATAGAAAATCACTTGTTCTCTTCCTATACTAGTTGATCCACCTCCTCGGCCTCTTCCTTTACCTTGGAATCCTTTGCGCAAAGAAGGGATGTTGGTGAGGTAGGCTCAATCGACATTATATATATCTATGTAACATCATATCATAGGTCTGGCAATGTTTCTCATCATGCCCTAATGACGAACAAAACTTTAAAAATGGTTTTAATTCAGGCTGATATTTTCCAAACCTCAGGAAAGAATATGTATAATGGAGTCCAACAATCTGACATATAGTACACCATACATGTGTCTTCAATGGACTAGGACCTCCAACATTCATATAACTATGAAAAACAGGACACTGGTCTTAATGATGCCCAAACGATTTCCACTTTAAACACCAGACCTTTGTGCAGACCTCCTTTTCTTTGTCTTGGTGCAAATTTTGAATTTCCAGATGCATAGCTTCCATCTGACTCTAAATATGTTGAGTTCCTAGAGAAATAAGTGTTGGGGTAGCTTCTAGTTTCATTTCAACTTCTACAGCCTCAACTTGTGTAGAAATATTTTGTTGACCTAATGGTTGGCACAGATGCGGGAGCAACATAGCAATGAACCATTCTTTATGTTGAGTATCATCAATCACAAATCCACCATCTCTGATGGTGCACTTCAATATTTGACCAACCTCCCATACATATTCATTAGGTTATTGACGAATATCCTTCATCTCTATCACCAACTACCCATATGACTTAGGTTTCTTAAATTGCTCTTTTAGGGCCGCTTTAATTGCTTCTAGAGTAGCATTAGGGTTTTATTGTGCATACCTAATGTAACAGTCTAATGTGTGATCTTGAAATGTAGTAGCCAACTGTGCTTTTCTGATATCAATATTGTTTACTTGCTGAACCTACCATATGGCCTCAGTTACAAACCAGAAGTGATCAGTGTCCTCATTCCCAATGCCTATGAAATTAAGTGACTTCGTGGATGCAACCATATCTACTTCAGGAGGGGGTGGAGGTGGAGGTGGAGATGGACCACACGGCAGGGTAGGTGATCGAAAATGTGAGCTCAGAAGTGGAGTGGATGGAGTAGGGAGCAGGCTCAAGGGTTTCTGATATGACGATATTTCTTCTTCAAATTCACTTGAGCTAGAAGTTTTTGGTTTAGGTTCACTATCAGATCTAGGCTTCAGAGGGATATAAAGGACTTCTTCAGAATCTTCTTGGTAAATTATTCCAGTATGTGTAGCTAACCCTCTTTGATGCATTCAAGCAATATGTTCACACAGACAACCTCTTTCACATAATAGCATTTTCAGTAGTAATTTCAACGAGCACAGAAACTTCCCTCTAAGCCCTTTGAAAAAACACCTTTCAGCTTCAGAATTGACACAAATTGGTCAACGTCAATTTCAGTCACAAATCTACCTAGAAGGTGATCGATCCAATGATCCACTACGCGAATGATCTTGTTATGAAATTTCTCTACTTGTTGGATCAATTCAGGAGTCCATTCAATGACTACACTGTCTTTTATGTAGTGATGGAACTCATCCAAGCATGACAACCACTCCTATAGTTCATGTGAAAATGAAAAAAAGAAAAGTTCATGTACTTCAGTATAAATATACTTCTGTACCCACTGGTCATCAGAGAATTTAGTTCTTTTATTCTTTTGCAGTGCAAATTCAAGGATCTTTCTATCCAACTAGTCATGAAATTTGTTCCATGATGGATGCCATAGCATCAAATATCCCTCAAAATGATGATCTCGGTCCTGACAATGGAACCATTTGTTGGCATGAGGGGTCCTGACCCAGGTTCGCAGTTTATGGATAAACCAACAAACCCTCAAACTACTGGCCCTTTCAACAATGATCTCCTTGAGCAAAGCAAAGTCTTACCCGAAGCAGTATGGGGGGGTGTTGGAACCAGGTTTCCGCATCTTGAGAGAGATTTAATGAAGTGGTCATCGGTAAAACCCTAATTGAATGCATACAGATGTGTGCAATAAATTATAACAAAAAAACAAAGATAATATCATAGAACTAGGGTTCACTTCAGCAAAGTTAACATGTGTGAACTAGATCTCTATCTTAACCAATTTAATACTTAATAGAAATCAATATTCATGCATAAATATACTAGTCAACTCTGCGCATTCATCAATAAACAACGAAATAGTGGTATCTCATCAAAGCATAAACAATAATCATAAATAGCAATTATACGCATAACATAGAGAATTCGCCAAAGCTATTCCTTCTATTAATTCTTCAAATCTGTCAATACATCAACTTTCCATCAAAACCCTTACAATCCCTTCCGTGCACACAGTCGATGGTGTCCCCACATAGTCAGGACTAGGTCTTCGTTCACACAGCCAGTAGGAGCCCTTTACCCAACCCAAAACCCTTACAAACGTGGATATTATCCGAATATCACTATCACATATCACATGAACTTCCTACTTGACTTATACAAAGACTATATATTTATAATATGCCTAGCGCACATATAGTATTGTCTCAAACCATGGTTTGAGACCCATAGTTTACATTTGAGCTTAAATATATCTAAAATTGGGTCAAAATCCCTTTGAGTACCCCTATGCAGTGCGCACATACAAACATAAAAAAAAGCATTGGAATTTGTGCCTTAGGGGACCCCGCTCCAACATTGGGTTTGATATAGAGATTCCTTGCTCTAACTACACAAGCACCACCAAACAAATAGAACAAATAGCCTTTTGTGGAGGATCATCAACATAAATAAACCAACATAAACATGAATAACTGATCATAAATTTATATTTACAGGAAGGGAACATTCACTTTCATTTATCATAAAATGACATGATACAACAAGTGTACCTTCATGCATAGGACCTCCAAGCACATATTTCGACCAACTATCCCTGTCTCTAAGAAATATGACTGCAAGAAAATATAGCTCAGCATCTCTGAATCAGAACCAAGATGATTCTATAATAATCTCTAGCTCTTTCTCTTTCTCTAGCTCGACTCTCAAGGATGGACCAATATATAAGGATTCAAATAGCTCCCAAGGAGGAAGAATGTAGATGAATAGTGTGAAGAGAATATAGGAAGCTTCTCAAAGAGATGTGATAAATTGGGACTTAGAATCGATCTCCTGGGGAAAGAAAGTCTCTAGAATAGAAGCTAAGGCTACAAGGATTGAACTAAGAAATTTCGGCTTTGGCCACTAGTAAGAAGGCTTCTCCTTGCGACTAAAGGCCTTCAAATAATTTGTGAGGAATTAAGTCCTAATGGCTATGGCCTAAACTACGTCCAAAAAGGAGTAAAGGCCTAGAAAATGTCAACTAGTAGAAGCACTCATGAGTAATGAATCTAAGGAGAAAAATAGGTTGATAACACCTATATTGATATTTTGGAGTATATAATTTTTTTTATGTAAAGCATACATGATCGTGCATAATATATATTTTTAATATTTGTAGGAAATGAAAACCAAGTGTGGAAGGAAAGAAGAAGTAGAAGTAAGTTATAAATATGAAACTATGAATTTTAAAATCTATATTTTCATAATGAGATGTCAAATTTAATTAATTTATATGTAGAATTAAAATTTTAATTCAACCATAATAATGTTTTATCTCAATCACTAAACTATAAAATAACAAATAATAATAATAATTTATTGTTAATTGCTATAAATTTTACAATAAATTAGTATAATTTTATTTTAAATTTGAATTTATTATCAATTTAGAGGGATCAAATCTAGGTGCAAAAAAATTCTTACTCAATCAAAAAAAACTATATTGAGAGACTAATCCCTCTTCCGTCATACTTAAGGTTAGATGGGTGGGTATTGAAATAATTTAGTTATGGTTGAGATTGAATTTTTTTGTTATTGATATGTTTTAATGTCACATGTCAACTCAATTAAACCTATCCCTCCTAATTGGATGTAAAAAGCATCCATTGGCACAATATGAATCTCTCTCTCTCTCTCTCTCTCTCTCTCTCTCTCTCTCTCTCTCTCTCTCTCTATATATATATATATATATATATATATATATATATATATATATATATATATATATATATATATATATATATATATATATATATATATATATATATATATATATATACGACTACTACTACTACTACTAATTTTTTTAAGATCTAGAGGAATCACTAACTCGCCAGGATTACCTAGACAAGACCTAGGTTCAAATCCACTGACTTCCATTATAAACCATATGCTAGTGTCAACATCGTACAAACCAATGCTTAACATGGAATTTATGACTATTACTACTATTCATAATAATCATCTAATTTTCATGTCATAGCACAAAATTGATGTATGAGACCTCCTTGTTCATGAGATATAGAACCTATCTTGACTTGGTGATTTGAAACACACACACACACATTATAAGTGGGACAATTGAATGATTGTCCCAATGGGATGTTATCCCCTCCACTTGGCTTCAAATCCCATAGGAGGACATCTTTGTCCCATATTGATAAGACTGCAAGAGTAGGCTCCCTCACCCTCCTTAGAGTCTAGGCTTTTGCTAAGTCATAAAGTTTTAGTATATCTAACTTAGAGACTCCAACAAATTATTGATTCACCATTATATGTTTGTTTATATATAACATAAAAATATTTTATTTAAATTAAATATTAACATATATATTAATTACATTACCTATATATATATATATTATAAATAAAAATTAAACTAGCAATTGCACCACATGTTGCAAAAGAAACGTCATAAGGCAATATCATGGGAAAAAATAGCCTAGAATAAATAAGAAGGCAATAGCATAGGAAAGCGTAGCCTAGAAGAAATAAGATGTTGCAGAGAAAGAGTCACCGTGAAGGAATAAAAGGAAATTTTTGCTTCCATGGAAGCAGGCGTGGAGGTTTCAAAGATATTGATGATAAGAGTTATCAACCAGACAATTTTGTTATAGATTTTGAAATAGGCAACTAGGGGTGAAAACATATATGTAAACCAACATAATCTGTTCACATATATAAAAAATTTGTTATAGATATTAAATAAGAAATTGGGGGTGAAAATCCTTTGGTGATTAATAATCCTCTGAAACAAGCGTGAAATGAGCATGTAACTCAAATAAGATATTTTAAATAGATTCAAGTACAATATATCTAACATAGATGTAAATAAAGGTAATTTTTATCAAAAAAAATAGAGTTTAATCCAAGTTCATCTACATATCCAAGTGTCGATTGCATACTTATCAGAAATTGTATATGAAGAACAATAGTCTTGGTATACAAGAAAGTGAATGTCATTTTAATATGGAGACATTTTTGGAAGGAGATATTGTTCTTTATGTTATGGTTTATTTTATTAACTCCAAACATGGTTCAGTCTTTCTCTATATACATAAGAAAAAAAATACAAAGTAAATTCACAAATTTAAATTGTATTTTTATATCTTATAATTACAAATCTAGTTTCTTATTAAAATATTTTAGACATCTTAGGTTATTCTAAATTGATCAAGAGTATAGAATTTTTAGGGTGGTGTTCTATGTGCACTAAAATTTCCATGAGGTCCATCACTATGTATGGGGTTCATTGCAACCTTGGATATATTCTGTGAGTTGTGATTTTTTGCTTGTGGCTACAACTTAGTTTTGTTTTTCACCTAGTTATCATGGTTCAAAACTTTGTCATCATCTTAGATCCTTATAACATTAGATATATTCTATGAGCTAATGTGATGTTTTGTTTGTCACAATTATTCAAAAATCAGTTATTATGCCACAATATTGACTTTCTTGTTGTCTTTTTTTTTTATGAACCCTTTAAAAAGCCAAAGAAACATTTGATTTTACAGTGCGATCTCCCCAACATGGGTGGGGGTTTCAAAAATTGGAGAGTAAATTGAGTAGTTATTGTTAGAAATTATTGTATAAGATGAGAAATTTGGATGGTTTGTAGACAATATGGATGTCATAACAAATATATTTTTTGAATTTCTTAGTGTCTCTGGCCACCATGCATCTAATAGGATCCATTTCAACTGAGAACATCAATACATCACTGTTCAAATGTAACTTGTGACATCCCTAGCCATTTTCTTTGATTGTGGATCAAGTTAGAAACTAATAAATTGTGAAATACCTAGCCACTTTCTTTGATTGTGTATCATGTTATAAACTAGAATATACTCTCTCTTAATAAGACTCTACATTATATATTGGATGGAGGGAAAGGTTATGATAAAACTTGTTCAAAAAAACCTTTAGGGTTGTCTCAACTTACTCTATTGTTAATCACATAGTGTCAATTTTGTAAAACTATAATCTATATAAGGACTAAGTGGTTTTTTTTCTTTTGTAATTTTTGTTTGGAAATGAAAAATAAAAAATTTATAAAAGCTAAAATTATGTAGTGAAAAACTTTGCTTAACATTTTAGAATAAAAAGTTGAGTAAGTTTAGCATCATATAATATGAAAATTGTTTATGACTATAAAATAAAAAACATGTAAGATTTTTTTAGCTACAATTAGGTAATTAAAGATATGTATATAGTTTTTTTGTAACTGAAGAAAATTGATATTCATTAACCAAAAAAAAATCCCAAAGAGTATTTATATAGTTATAAAATGTTATGTAGTTACAAACTATTACAATTAAGTAATTAAAGGTAAATTTAGTGTTATTTAAGAAATAAGAATTATGAACATTCATCATTATTGCTGAAGATAAACAAAGATCACGTATTTAAAAAAAAATCATTATTAATTTATTTTTTGATATATTAAGAAATATTACTCATGAATAATAAAATAGTTGTAACATAAAAATATATAACAAAAAAAACCATGTATTTTTTGAATAATAAAATAGTTGTAACAAAAATAATATAGAACAAGAAAAACTATGTATATTTGGATGTATGAAAATTTAGATACATTTTAGTAATTAAAATTTTAAAAGAATGATGGTTATAAACATTTAAACATAATTTTATTAAATAATTAGTTTGGGTATATATTATTGATCAGAGGAATCAATGAGGTTTGCATATCAAGTCATTTGATCCCTCTTGGCTCTTGGTAGATCTAGAGTTATGCCATCTTAATTCCCCCTTCAGATAAACTACATTCCACATGAATACCATGGGTCAATATTATGGGTTTTTTTTTATAGTTTAGTATTATTTTTATTTTGTATTGTATCTTGACCTAGTTAAAATGTTTATTGCATTATGCCATTCTTTTTATGTTATTTTATTTTAATTTTATTTTTGTGTAATTTGACAAAGTCACCAAAACCTAAATTTAATCTAATTTATTGAAAAGAAAAAAAACTAATATTATAAAAAACATATATAAAACTATTTACTTGTGCATCTAATGGCCTAAAACATTTCAATCATGAAACATTTGATCAAAAGTTTAGACATGGACATAGTAGCAGCTAGAGAAATTGTTTTCAAAGAAAAACACTTTAAGACATAACTATATTTTTATTTATCACAAAACTTATTCAATATCCTCACCCAATAGCAAATTATTATTCATATATGGTTAATTTTTTGACTTGTTAAACTTCCATGAAACTGTATTTCTTAATTTTTAATATTTTTTAATGCAAAATTGAAGAGGACAAATCAACAAAATTTTATTGAGAAATTTGTTTTATTGGAATCGGTTATTTATTAACAAATGAAACAAAGTCAATGGAAATATATTTATATTATTTATATATTCTATTTTTAAAATAAATATAAGAAAAACACAATTATTTGAAACTTTTACAATTTTTATCTTTAATATGGTAGAATATAATATTTGCTAACGTAAAACTATATGTGAAAATAAATCAATATTATTATTATTATAATAATTTTTAATATATTAAATAATGATATTATAAACTAAAAATTATATAATGTCAAACTCTATGGGAAAATAAATAAATATTATTATTATAATAATTTTTAATATATTACATACTGATATTAATAGAAGCTCCGTAATTGTGTATGAAATATATAAAAAATATTTATATTACAAAGATTAAAAAATTAAATTGACCTCAAAAAAATTAGCAAGTTGATTTTTAAGTAAATTTATATCTGTGTTTAGAATAGAAGAGGAAATAAAAGATATTATTAATTTTAATATATTATTAAGATGATAATAATAATATGTATTTAGTTTTGATGAATGGTTCATGTATAATAATAATGAAAGTTTATTTTGATAAATTAATTTTGTGAAAATAAAATTTATTTATTTATATTTATATTTATAGATTATTAATAAAATTAAAAAAATGATAGCTTTTTAATTAGTTATTTTAAAATTGGGTTATTTGATTCAATTGAAAGTAAAAATAAAATAATAAACTAAAAGTAAGTCACCATATGGTAGATATCTCAATCAAACCAAAAAAAAAATCACTATATTTATAAGTGATGATTTAAAAAATAATCCACCCTAGATATATTTCAAATCTAATCTAAAGGGATAAGTATAACCACTTAGCTCCTTAGGATGACAACACAATAGATATATTTGAAATCTAATTAAAGAGATAAGTATAACCACTTAGCTCCTTAGGATGACAACACAGGCTTAGTTGTGGGGAACATAGAACCTTCAGTCACATAACTTCACATATAGTAACTTGTCAAATAAGTTTTCCCCAAAACAAAAAGCATTAAATTTCTTAAAATGTAACAATTTTATACTATAATATAAAAAATATTGTGAAATTAAATAATAATAAAATTATATTATCTAAAAATAATAATACCTTTTATAAATTTAATTTAAAAATAATTTTTATTATTAACAAAATTAAATTATCATAAATTTAAAAATAATAAATTATTAAAAAAAAATTATAAATAAACAAATAAAAATAAAAACCAAAGGCACATGAAAAAAAATAAAAATCAATAAAAACAACAGGAAGAGAAAGGAGTAACCATAAATAAGCCAATAAAAACACAAACAGAAAGGAGGAAGCAAGGAATTATTAAGGGAAGGCGTTTCTCAAGCTGTAAGTGAATGAGTGGTTTCACGTACCTCCGGCATAAATACTAAGTTTATTTTGGGGTTTAGATTTGTACATAATTGTGATTGACAAGGAATTCAAATGTGTTGGTAACTTTTGATTTGATTTATTTATTTATTTAGTAATATGTATTTAATTAATTATTTAATTTTAATATAATATTAATTATATTATAGTAGGGTAGAATTATTATATGATTAATGAAGAGTTATATTATTTATTTTTAGGGTTATGAAAATTATATTGTAATTTTTAATATTTTATTTGATTTGGTTCACTATAATGTTTATTTTCAAAGTAAAGAAAATTGTATTGCAAATTTTGACAGTTCATTTTACTTGTTTTATCACGTAGAATTCAATTATACATATTATGGAGAAGGGTCTTTGACCAAATATAATAATTCTTTGAAATAAGTTATCTTGTTTACTTGCTTTCATTTCTCATAGAGAATTTGTCGACGACCAGAAAAATGTAGTTGTTTCCATGTTTGGTAGAAGGAAGGATTGACATGTAATCCATGGAGGTGGATTCCCAAGGTTGACTAGGGGTAGGAAGCGAAGTATATAAGCCTTTCTTCTTGATGGTTGGTTTGGAAATGGCGCACGTAGTGCAAGATTTGTTGTACTTCCAAACATCATGTCAAAGGTTCGACCAATAGGAATACTTCTACAGTACTGCCACTATTTTCTCGATCTCTAAATGTCCAACGGCCCATTTGTACTACACTTCCCAAATCATATTGACATGCTCTCTTGAGGAAACAAAGAGGTGCCCCAGGTGTAATAATAATGTGTCCTGTAGGTGAAATTTTGGAGCTTGCTTACCCTCCAGAGCGTTTGGTATGTGTTTCCAATTTCTGAATCACTTTTGTAGAGATGCGGCCAACTCGAAGTCTCGTGCCCACAAGAGTTGAGCCCAGTGGTTAGTGGCATGATTAGCAGTCAGCTGAGGCAATGTGCCACATTATTGGTGCTTCCCTTCTTGTACTTGATGTTGAAATGGAACTGTTACAAGTATGTGGACCATTTATGATGGCGATCATTTTGCAACTTCACCTGTGTCTGTATGAGCTACAAGGGTCAGTGCTCTATGTGGATAATCGTTTCCTTCCTCAAAATGTAATTCTTCCATTTTTTCAAGGCCTGTATAATGGAATACATTTCTTTTTCATAGGTGGGATACTTTTAGATTGTGTCAGAAAGTGCCTCACTACGATATTCCACTAGATGACCCTCCTGAGTAAGTACTACCCTAATAGCATAGTCATAGTCATAAGTCTTGATCTCAAATGGTTGTTGCAAGTTGGGTAATGTGAGCACTGGTGCAGAGAAGAGACGATGCTTTAACTCTGTCAACACATTCTGTTGAGATTCAGAAAAAAATAAATTTATTTTTCTCCTCCCTTAGTGGCTTTAATCAAAGGCCAAGTGATATGAGAGAACCCCAACATGAACTTGTGGTAGAAATTGGCAACACCCAGAAAGTTGTGGAGCTCTGTTAGAGTGGTTGGGGTTGGCCAATCCCAAATGACATAGATCTTGGATAGGTCCACATGCACCCCTCGTTCATCAATAATATATCCTAGATCTTGAACCTGGGTCAAGCCAAAAGTACATTTCTCTGAATTGGAACATAACTTGTCTTGTCGTAGTGTTTGGAGGACCTGTCGAATGTGGTGGAGGTGCTCTTCCCAACTCTGGCTGAATATCAGGATGTCATCCAAATACACTACCACGAATGTGTTGGTGAAGGGTCACAAGATGTCGTCCATTAGCTTCATGAAGGTTGTGGGAGCATTTTTCAACCTGAAAGGCATGACCAACCATTCAAAAAGGCCCTCGGATTTGAAGGTAGCCTTCCACACATCGGAGGGTTGGATTGGTATAAGGTGATATGCATACTTCAAGTTGATCTTGCTAAAAAAACTTTCCCTCTTGATTTGGTCGAAAAGGTCATCAATCTACGGGATTAGATACCTATTCCAAACAGTGATCTTGTTCTCCACCCGATAGTCAATACATAGTCTCCAAGTCCCATCCTTCTTCTGCACCAACATGATTGAGCTCCCACAGGGCGATGAAATCGACCAGATGTAACCTTTCTACATAAACTCTTGAATCTGTCTCTTGATTTTTCGTTCTTCCGAATAGAGCACCAATATATTGATCCATAGGGCAGCAGCACGCCTGGGGTTAGATCGATGGTTTGCTTGACCTGACAATGCATAGGTACCCTTGTGCATGAGGTGAAGATGTCCACGTACTCCTCTACCACCCTGTCCATCTGTTGTTTCCGTGTGGTGGATCATTGTTTGGAGGTCGTGGCCACAGTATTCTTCCTGCCATGAGCATGGATCATCAGGAAAAAAAATTTCCTTGCTTTGAAAATGAGCTTACTGCATTATTTTGTAGTGATCAAAGAGAGGGCAGTAGGCTGTGCTACTTCTAGTATCCTGTACAACCTATTTCCCAAAGTAACAATAAAAACACACGACCTAGACTCATACACAGCATGTCACTCCCATAAGTATGGTTGGCCTAGTAATACATCAAAAACATCAAGATGAATAATATGTAATATCCCAAATGGGAAATAGCAGCAATATAGCTCCTAAAAATGTAAAGAACAAAAAATATGAACATGAAATAAGAGGGATAAATATACAACCATCATTTTATTATAATATTAGCAACCATATACAAAAATATCATGAGGGACAAGCCACTCAAGCAAATAAAACAAGCCTCCAATGAGTAGAACAATTAGCACATGAAGTGCTGCAACTGTATAGAATGCCAGAGAGAAGTGACAACGTTGTCTATATCAGTGTAGTTGCTGCTATAAACATATACAAATGGAATATGGATGATAGAAACAAAATAAATTCCCAAGAAATAATATGTGGTCTCTAATACAAGATTTCTAGCCAACCCAGGAAAGATTGCTAAAAATACCAAGAAATGTAAAATGTGACAAATAACCCAAGGGTTAATATGCCACTACAAACTAGATCTGATATGAAATGAGGTTATGACAGATCTGAAATGGTGATTCCTCCTCCAATCTCATTTCTAAATAGAAGGTTGATCCCTCTAGTCAGAAAGAGACCCTCCTGATGAGCTCAATGAACCCTCCCAGCAATTGCCTCCAAAAATAACGCAATTTAGAATTGTGACTATGCTATGAGGGATGGTAGATGGTTGGACTGATGCCAAAGATGTGAAAATATTCCCATGAGCCTTCCTTTTTGATCCTCCAATGGATAGGCTACCTCTCCATTGAAAAACAAGCCCAGAAATGGCTCAATGTGATCCTCCTTTGCTGCACCATACAACACAACCTGGCTCTAAACAGAAACTATGTTGTAGCTGAAGGAGGTAGCTTGGCCAGAATTCTGGAATGAGGAAATGCAGCTCAAAAAACCTCTCCTTCCCTGAGGATGAGGTAGGTATTCCCGATCAAGAACACCCTTGTGTTAAACATCATTGCAACCCTGCTAAACAACAAGAGGAAGAAAAAGTCTAAGAAGACCAATATGAAAATAATAATCTAAAAACATGAATAACAATGGTTGCTATCCTCTCCATATATAACATGAGAACCTCCTCACATTGTGTCCCATCCATACTTGCCACCAAGATCACGCAAGTTGTCCTCCACTAAAACTGTGTTGTCTCTTCATAAAGGCCACTCCTCTTTGACAATGTTGTTGATTTGCTCAAAGCTGACTGAATCAACATTATCCAAGTCTTGTTCACACCCAAAGGTTCTTAATGCAACTGCTTATTCTTCCTCCTTTCACATTAAGAGTTTTATTATTCCTTCTAGTCTTCCCACCCACATATTCACCTACCTAGTGATAAAACCAACTATAATATTCCATTTAGATGAAGGCTAAAATTTTGGAATATTACAGTCCTACCCTCCAAAATGTTGCTTGTCCTCAAGAAACTATAAAGGTGGAGAAAAATTCTTCCCTTCCTCTTCTTCTGGTGTCATCATCAATAGCTTCCATCACAACTCAACATAATCTGCAATAAATCTTCCCTCCAATGGTTCCTCCCAAGTATGCAAACCCAAATGGTTCACATCATGAAAAAGTGGAAGGTGTAAGTGGAAACCTTCTTATTGTCCCATCGCCTTCTCAAGGTAGGAGTGATGATAAACATAGGGAATCTCATCCCCAATGAGAGTCTCCCATACCCATGCTATCATACAAATGAAATGAGCCATTCTAGGTATCTCATCAAAGAGATCATCAACCCCTGGTTTATGCAATGTGTTGGGGCTGCATGGAGACATTAGATTTTCCCATCCAAGTTGTTTCTCTCTCCATTCATGGTAAGTATGGGGCTGTTGCTAACCTTGGGCTAAAATTTCATGGCCTCTAATAATGGCCCAAGTTACCCCACCAAACAAATCAGCCATGAAATGCCTCCTCCAAGAACTCAAGTTCTCCAAATGGCTCCTCCCACATGAAGAAAAGAGATGTAGTATGGCAATCATGGTTTACCCATTGTTTCTCTTGAAACAGAAACATGTATAGTAGGGAGAGAAACATGTATAGTATGGAGAATCATACTCCCAATGGGCATCTTCAACTCTTGTCCCACTCTCCAAACAAAGCTCCCCATGAACATAACAATATTAGCAATATATGGAAGCAAAACCTAATGAAAAAAAGTTGTCCTTTGACAACCAGAAAGTGGATTATAGTTCCACACATGGAACTAGTGCATTGCATCCCTTGCCTGCCTCAAATCAAAGAATAACAAGTGCCCTTCCAACCACTTTTTTTCTGCCACAATCATCTCATAAGATGGAATCATGAAGAAAAATTTTGGTGTCAATGGTGCACACCAAGAATCATGTGGCTTCCCCCACAAACCACCAATAAGATAGCCAATATCAATGCTACATTTGGCCTCAAGTACATCATAATATAATGCATAATAAGGAATGAACCTCCTTAATACAACATGTTGCTCATATAAAGTAAAGAAGTGTAAATCATAATGCAAATATGTACCTCCTCTACCATGTACTTTGGTCCTTGAGCTGAAATGGCTCAACTGAAAAATCCTCCCTCACCCCCAATGAGTAGGGAAGTGGTTGTGACATCCTCTCTATCACCATCCTAACTATGAATTTCTCAATATGCTTAAATATATCATGTTGTATGCCCTCCCAAGTGAACTTCCCCATCAAAGAATGATATGCATCAAAGTGCATAGAGAGGAAGTCCTCATGTGCTGCATGTTGCAACTTCTCCTTGAGCTCAGAAGCTCTAGTCAAGAAAACTCTGCCATAAGAATATATGACCACATAATCCACCATATATCTATCATCTCCCTCTGGGTCATCAAGAATCATGCAGGCACCAAGATCCTTGGAGTACTCTACCAAAAGTTGAGACCTCCAATATGGATCAATCCTCCCAAGAGACAACGCCAATGATCTAAAATGTGAAGCTCCCCACATGTTGTTGTCTACTCCTTTGACATATCCCATGCCAAATTCATCCTCCAAAGTGTTGCCATGCCCATCATGCAGTTGCTCATGCTCAAATAGAAGTGGTGACTTTTGGAAGTTGGCCTCCCATGAGAAGCTACCATCCAAAAAGAACCTCATGATCTTGGCCAATGTAAGCATGAGTGGCCTCCATATACTCCAATGTATGGAGGATCCCTTCCTCAAATGAAGTACCCTATGTTTCTCCAAATCCATGGAGCAGCTCCCTTGCACCATGAAGGTGCCATCCTCCATCACTGCAGCAACTTCTGTCAACGAATTATGTGTAGTGAGAGTGGGTGGTGCTGAAAATGGGAGAATGCCTCCCTTCTCCTTGAGTCCATCCCCAACTCTGTGTGTTGTACTAGACCCCTCCAAAGTATGCACCCCTCCGGGATCTAAGAGTGGTGAAGAAACTAGCAATATGTATCTCACCAACTCTAGATCTGGTGGCCTCCCAGGTGGAATGCCCCCATGTAGTGAGACATCAAAATTTGAAGTGGACTGTATATATGAGTGGACTGATTTGTCCCTCCCTTCACTGCACAATCTAGTCTTTTTCTTTTGTGCATAAACCTCTTGAAATAGATAATGGTGAATTCTCATCATCCCTTCATGCTGATCCTTCTCTTCATCCATCTCACAATCCACAAAAGCTGATGCATGTTGCTCCAGAATTATGCTTTGGTTCCCACATGTTAGATCATTTGGAACTCCTTGCAAAGACACAAGGGCTCCTCTAATGGAAGCAATGGCTCCCTTCCCATCTCCATGTGGTGATGGATCTCCTCCTGATGGTACAACACTGTTAGCTCTTCTTTTCTCATCCTCTTCAACGATATGTGAGAATGCCTCATCATCAATGAGGGACCCTTGATCCTTGTCTTCCCTTGAAGGAGGAACCTGCATGTCTTCATCTATAGAAAAGGGCTCTTCAAGAAGTGGGGATCTTGCCCTTGGCAAGGTATCACGCATGTTTCTATCCCCTTCAAGAAAATTATGGAGTGGATTTGGAAAAATAAATCTCTCCAACTAATGCAAAGGTTTTGAGTTTTTGGGTTCAGCAAGAGATTTTTTACAATGTTTAAGATCAAATATCCTCACTAATTTCTTAGTGAACCCTGCATAAGTGTTTATAGTTGCATGATAAAATGAAGAAGAACTATAAAACCACCAATCATGGGCCATACCTTTGAGGTGCAACGCTGCTAATCTAATGGCCTCCCTTTCTGAAACTTGGTGTAGTTGAAAATAGGAATGTAGCTCCTCCACCCAAGCTTTGGTTGTGCCCTTTGCTGATCCATCAAAGTTGGATAGAAAGATTCTACCTCTCTTGCTTCTATTATGGTTACTGGATATTCTGTCTTCCTTGAGTTGGAAAAAACCTTAGAAGTCCAAGTTCTTTTTGAATATCCATGATTGAGACTCATACTCCTGAAGATAGTCACTTAAGGTCTCCTCCCTTGGTGCATCTTCTTCCTCCATCCTTCTTGCAGTGAATGTAGGAAATAAATTGCGCTGTGGATCTGCATGTGTGGCTGAATTCTCACACCCATCATGTGAATATCTAGGGCTTGCTCCACCTTCAAACCCTATTGGAAGTTTTCTACCCTTCTCCCCTTTCATCTCCTTGAGATCTTCTTTGATATTTTTCATAGTTTGGAAAAGAAGATGGGAGATCCTCTCTTCCTTCATTTCTCCAAATAATGGAGTCTTGCCTTTGTTTCTTATGTACAAATTCTCCTTTCTGTTAGAATAATCTTCTCCTTCTAATGACATAATGTCTTGGATGCACAGGCTGAGCCAAGATTATGCTCTGATACCACTGTAATATCCCAAATGGGAAATAGCAGCAATATAGCTCCTAAAAATGTAAAGAACAAAAAATATGAACATGAAATAAGAGGGATAAATATACAACCATCATTTTATTATAATATTAGCAACCATATACAAAACTATCATGAGGGACAAGCAACTCAAGAAAATAAAACAAGCCCCCAATGAGTAGAACAATCAGTACATGAGTTGTTGCAACTGTATAGAATGCCATAGAGAAGTGAAAGTGTTGTCTATATTAGTGTAGTTGCTGCTATAAACATATACAAATGTAAAATGGCTGATCGAAACAAAATAAATGCCCAAGAAAGAAGATGTGGGCTCTAATACAAGATTTGTAGCCAACCCGAGAAAGATTGAAAGAAATACCAAGAAATGTACAATCTGACAAATAATCCAGGGGTTAATATGCCACTGAAAAATGGATCTGATATGAAATGAGGCTATGAAATATCTGAAATGGTGATTTCCTCCTCCAATGGTATTTCTAAATAGAAGGCTATTCCCTCTAACCAGAAATAGACCCTCCTGATGAGCTCAATGAACCCTCCCAGCAATTGCCTCCAAAAATAACGTAGTTCAAAATTGTGAATGTGCTGTGAGGGAAGGTAGATGGTTGGCTTGATGCCAAATATGTGAAAATATGCCCAGGAGCCCTCCTTGCTGATCCTCCAATGGATAGGCTACCTCTCCACTAAAAAACAAGCCCATAAATGGCTCAATGTGATCCTCCTTTGCTGCACCCTACAACACAACCCGGCTCTAAACAAAAACTGCGTTGTAGCTAAAGGAGGTAGCTTGGCCAAAATGATGAAATGAGGAAATGCAGCTCAAAGAAACTCTCCTTCCCTAAGGATGAGGTAGGGATTCCCAATTAGGAACACCCTTGTGCTAAACAGCACTGCGACCCTGCTAAATAGAAAGAGGAAGCACAAGTATAAGCAAAACAATATGAAAATAATAATCTAAAAACATGAATAAAAATGGTTGCTATCCTCTCCATATATAGCATGAGAGCCTCCTCACATTGGGTCCCATCCATACTTGCCACCAAGCTCATGCAAGTTGTCCTCCACTTAAATTGCGTTATCTCATCATAAATATCACTCCTCTTTGACACCGCTATTGATTTGGTCAAAGTTGACTGAATCAACATGATCCAAGTCTTGTTCACAACCAAAGATGCTTAATCCAGCTGCTTGTTCTTCCTCCTTTCACATTATGAGTGTTATTATTCCTTCTAAAGGGGTTTTATGAGTCTCCCCACCCACTTATTCACCTACCTAGTGATAAAACCAACTACAATATTCCATTTAGATGAAGGATAAATTTTTGGAATATTACATAATATCACATAATACCTCATCTGTGAAGGGCTTGATACCGTAGGGAAGGCGAAATTGTTGGATGACATGAAGATCTAATCCTTAGTGAAGCCACCCAATGGTGTATGGTTTTCGATGTGTTGTGGTTGGCAGGCCCAACCAGTTCATGACCTTTGTTGAAATTAGGTTTTTATAGCTTCCATTGTCGACAATGAACTATAGTGGGGAACCCTTCACCCACATCTAGGAATGGAAGAGGCCCTCCCCCTCCTCTAGATCTTTGGGTTCCTCCTTCTAGATCTTGGTGGTGGCAACAGTGGCATTGGGCTCCACATCAATAATATGCTTCCATTTTTCATTCCCCTTGTCAGGTTATGACTCAGACTTGGAACATGCATCTGATTGGGAAGCCTTTAGCTTGGCCACAAGTGACTGCTTGGCCTGACACTCACTCGTGTTGTGAGTGGAGCTCTTCTGGAACTCACACCACCTTTCCATGTCCTTCTTTAGATTTGCAGTGTTTTTATTCACTTGAGGCTTTGGTAGGTTGTCCTGGGCCACATCACCTTGGATTTGTCCTTTGTTCTGTGGTTTGGGGGTGATTTTCCCTTGATTTTGATTCGCAGATCCAAATTCTCGCTTCTTCTATTTGAATTTCTTCTCAATATTGGCAGCATATCAGTATGTTGCACCAAGTGAGGAGATGTCTAGGAACTCCATTTCTGCCTGAATGTATCCGTGTATACAACTACAGTACTTCAACACCAAATATTTCTCCGAATATTTGATACCCAACTTCATGCACAAGGTATGGAATAGATTCATCAACTCATGCACATCTTGATCCCTTTGTTTCCGCAACGTAGTCCATTGTATTTACTTGTCCTCATATCTCCCCATGGGATAATATCGTTCCTTGATGGCATCTTAGAAATCATTCCAAGTTGCAGCGGCCGAGAAAATGTAAAGTTCCCTCTCGTCCTTTTTCTTAGAGTAGGTTTCCCACCAATTCTTGACATGGGGGACGGCTTTAAGGAGTGCAAAATTAATATTTCCCAATTCAAAAAATCATGAATCGAGAAATATCCTTCTAATATATTAAGCCATATATCTATGGTAATTGCATCTATTTCCCCCTCAAATATGGGAATTTCAATGTTTAATTGTACCTTAAAAGGAGTGGCACCTCTAGAGAGGTTGCTAGATGAATATGTGCCGTCAGTGGGTAGTCGTTGAAGGATCTGAGAAAAGTTATCTATCATCACATAACATTGTTTATCGAGGGCCTCCTCGAGAAATATTTTGATAGGATATCATGCTCCCTTATCTTTCGTTTCTTCCCCCATGGGAGGAAGTCAGGGTTTGCGAGGCTGATCTTTAAAAGGTTCAACTAGATTGAGCCCTAACTCCTTATACCCAGATCTCAATGGGGACATGCAAATAAAGTTTGAGAAAGAGAAAACCACTATCATACCACTAATATATACTTTTGCAGGAACACAATAAAATACAAAAAATAAACATAAACACTCAGATACAGCAATAATAACACTCAATTTGATTACTATGAAATATTGAAAAATGCTTACAAACAAAATGGAAAATAAACTAGCTCGAGCGATGGTAGCTTATCTCGTATAAGAGATGTGGCAGATACATGCCTTTGAACTATATTACAATGAGGCTCAAGGGCATTTTTATTATTGAACAATATGGGAAAACCCTAAACATCCAAAAACATAATCCTAGAAGATCAAACGCCAAAACTATGGGCCCCGTTTGGGTACATTGGTACAACAAATTCCCGGGGACGTAACTTTGGCATATGATATTTGTTTGATGTGCTCAATACCTCGTTAGAAATATCTATATGAGAAATACAACTTTTGAGTGACTAACATCAATCATGAAACCATGTTGGTCCTTGTTTTCCCAAAAAAAATTGTGTAGGGCCTCAAAAAGACTCTGAAAGTTCACGAACGAAAAAATGTAAAAAATAGTAAACTATGCTACAACTAAGGAAACTGAAAAAAAAATGAAAGAAACAATAGTGGGTGTTATCACAAAATTGGACCTGTTAGGCTACTAATCAAATCAATCTTATGTAACTATTTCAAACTAATCTTTTGATTGAGGCTTAGCCTCCTCAACCTGAGAGGGCTCTCTTAAGGGTTAATGATTTTTGATAAAATATAGATGGTTAACTCTATGTGGGGTAATAGTCAAATAGATGATAAATATAGGTTGAAAATCACTTCATCAAGTACACATTGGGCTTATGGAGTCACAATAGTTTCAATAAACCAATAAATCTACTTAACATGGAAGTTAAGGCATATCAGAGTTTTAGTCAAGAGATACACGTGTGAAACTGTAAAAAAGCACAGTCAGTTCATCTATATAGGAAGTCAGAGCATCAAAGATGAATTTTGAGTAACATAGACAAAATCCACTGCAAAGGGATAATAGAGAGATGCAAATAGAATAAGAACACACTAAATCTCCTTATGAATCTCAAGTTGGTTAAGTAGAAATATCCTATATTAGATGAAAACCAGCTAATTACAATAAACACAATATTTTTCCAAAAAAAGTCCAACCCTGATACATTCGACTTCTTGGTCCTTTATATACCATTTAAAACATGATATAATCTTATCTTGTGCTAGATACATCGAATTCATGACTCTTGACACCTTGCATAACCATATGACATGGTATTTATTACCAAAAGACAGCTAATCTACTAAACAATCCTATTACAAATAGGATTCAAACTCCTTATCTCTTTCCATAACAACCTTATCTAAAATAAATTACATCATTTTTCAACTGTATTCACACATGGTCGAATCTATATTATAGGCTTCAACTCTTCATGACCATATTTCTGTCCTCCACCAAAATAGGAAACAATTTTCCTGTTTTTTAGGCATAGGGTCCTTTGCACTCTTGGAACATTCTAACCATCATGAACTCATTATTTCGAGCTCCTTAGCTGTTAGAAATTGAATTAACACATTTCAAACCTCCTCCTTAAGTTCCAACAGTCCAAAACCATCTCCAAACTGTTTAAATGGGCTGTAAACACTGCGCTACGAAAACAAAACAGTTTCATAGCGCTTTTCGTAGCACTGCCCTTTACCCCATTTTTCTTCACGTTTTTTACTTATATTGTCCAAAATTATCATAATTTACTTTAAATATGTCATCCCTATCAATTTCAGTCCTTGATCCATTGTTTTACCCCTCAAAACTTGATGAAAAAGGGCAAGAAAACCTACTACAACAGTTTTGTAGCACTTTTCTCCCTTTTTACACTGTCTGCGATATGAAACTACTGAGTGGGCAGTTTTGTCAAAAATTTTCAAAAATGAAAATTGCAAAGGTTCCAAAAACTAAAAATCAATCTGATCTCATCATTTAAAAAGCATGTCAAGTGAAAAACACAGTCATTCCGACCTTCATGAGGTCCCTTGGTCATTCTCAGTTGATTTAACTATATGCTCTTCTATGACTGTTATCTTAATACCTCTTCTTTTTAACTCATCATGAATCAAATTCATCTGCTGCTCCAATCCTCCACTTGATCTTTAAGTCTCTTGTTATTATCTCTCAAGTGAGTATTTATTACTCTGACAAATTTGGCTTCCTTTATTGTTGGGACTTTCCATGTGAAAAACTGCTCTGCACTGCTTGGAGTTTTAGAAATAGAACCAATTTGACCTTCCCATAGTGCCTTCATTATTTTAAACTCTACTTTCTCAATACTGTTTTTTCTAGACCTCTTTCTCATCACAACAATTTCTTTGTTTGCCAACCTCAATTTCTCCTCAAGATGTTGAAACTCTGTCATTTCTTCTTTCCCCTTCTTTGTTCTGCTAGCTGCATTCTTTACTGTAGGTGATGAGAGATCAACCACTTCTTCAGGGGCTTTAGCTGTCTCAATAGGTTCTTGAAATTCGTTGCTGCCTTCCTTGATTTTCTTAGCATGCCTAGTTATAGGTTTTCTTGCTTGAAAGATGAAGGCTGCATTTTCACCCTCAAACTCAATCTTCTTTGCAGAGTTAGCCTTATTTTGTTTATGTTCATCTTATCCAATGAACTCAGCTTGAAATATGGGTGTCTCCTCAATGTCAATAGCATGCAGGATGTCATCTAAATTTCCCTTTATTACTGGGCTATCCTTTGTAGCTGTGGCAACTGTGTTTCCTTTTAATGCCACTACTTGGCTTCTTGTTACTCTTTTGATTTCCTAATTGCTGACAACTTGTTTCTGTTTTTCCTCTTTGAAAATATTTGACTTCTATTTTTCAGATGATGGAGTTGGTGTGTCAAGTATTTGTGTCTGCTCTGCCCTTTTCTTAACCTATTTCCTTGGCTTCAATTTTTCAAATTCCTGTGGTTTTGCAACTATAGGTTGACTAGTCTCTGCTGGTGGTGGTGATGGAACTCCTTTAGTTTTAGGGTTTCTAGCAGGAATTAGGGTTTCCAACTCAAAACCATTTATAAACAAAAAATATGACCAATCCCTACCTATCTTCTGAAGCTCCTATGAAATCAATAACTTCATTAAACCATGATGAAACAAGGATGTTTCACTACCTTAATATTTGGCTTGTACTTTATCAGCCATTTTTGCAAGACTTGTATGCAGATAAAAGTGAAAATCAAGTGAAATATTATCAATGAAATGCAGAAGCAGCTTGAAATGATATGTGTAAACCTTATGATATTTTCCTTCACATGTAAAATACCTCTAAATGTTGAGCAGCAAATTTGCATAAGTGTCTTTGATGTAGCTTCTAGGGATAGCATTATTGAGGTCCATATCTGCATACTCAGGTTTCATGAACTCTTTGCATGGCTCCATATCAAATTTCAAACTTTTAAACCAAGTTTCTTGACCTCTTGGTATCTCTGTAATAGCAGCAATAATCTTCGGTGTAATTGACACACTTAGCATCCTGAACTTGGTAGTTGTTCCATTGAAGTTCAAGGAAAATTCTTTGGAAACCTATGTGTGGCAACCTTGCAACTTTTCATAAAAATGAGGAAAACCTACTCTTTTGAAAGCCTCCATCACTACTGGGTCTTCAATTATGGACTTCATATCTTCAGGCTCATGCCTCAAGCAGTGTCCCCCTATGTGAACGTTCTTTTCCTCTTCCATGCTTCTTAGAAATCTTGTCAGCCTTTCTTGATTAATTTATATCAGCCTCGCTGGATAAGGATGAAGAAAAAATTTGTATAAAATAGCCACAGGTTTGGCTCTAACACTTCAGTGCTCAGACATATCGAATGGAGGCAAAGGAAACGAGAATGACTAATTAGACAAGATTTTGAATTTAAAATGTCATCTCATAACTGAATGATTCCTCACTTATACCCTATCATGACAATGATGACTGCAACGTGGGTAAGTACATTGAATCTCATCATTAACTGACTCATCATAACACTAACTTACCATTTCCCAACGGTTTCTGACCTTTTCTAGCTTAGATGACAAGACAGTTAAGAAACCGCACTTTCATAGTGCCTGCAGTGTATTTTTCCCTGTTTGCACTACAAAACTATTAGCACTTTCGTAGCGCAAATCAAATTTTTTGAACTAGTGGTACTACGAAAACGAGGTTTCTTGGCTAATTAACCATTTTTGACATGAAACTTTAGGGAATGACCCACAAATGGAAATTATGGATATTTGACAATGAATGGACCTTAAAAAAGATTTTATTTGAACTTAAGGATGGGCTTTTAACTTATGAAAATCTAACCTACCCTTGATCAAATCCTAAATTGACCTCTAAACCCAATTTTGAACCATGACCAAAAACAAACTTGACACAATGATGTTTCAAAAAAAAAATTGGGTGATAACAGTGGGGGTCCTAGTGGAATAGGTGGGTCTTAATCAATATCCACCTGGATCAACATGATGATAGAAGAAGGAAAGGGAAGGCCAAAATAAAAAGTAGGTACATAATGGTGGCTAAGTTTAAGGAAAATTGTATGCCTATGTATTACAAGTTGAGATATTTTAGACAATTGCAAAATATGAGGAAAAAAACCATGATAGTAACAAATTACACCAAAGAATTATATAGTCTAAACATCGGAGAAGACGATATAAAGGAATATGTTGAGAAAGTGACTAGATATGTAAATGGTATAAGGTATGATATTCAGGATAAGATTGGCCTCTTGCCCCTAAAGATAGTGGAAGATTCATTCCAGGAAGCTTTAAGAGCAGAGGAGAAATTGTCTAGAAATAAAAGTATGAGAAGAAGAGGAAGGAGTCCTGAAAAGGGAAATGAATCTTCCAATGGAGACAAATTCTAAAAGCTAAAGGAAGAAGCATAAATCTCTAGCAACCAATCACCCAAGGAAGGAGAGTCAAGAGGAAAAAGATTCTTCTCAAGAAGCGAAGGTAGATGAAGATAAGTAAGGTGTTATATCTATGGAATGATATGATCTGGGTGGATATTGGTGGCCACCCACCTATTCCACTTGGACCCCCACCATTGTTTCTTTTAGTTTTTCAGTTTCCTTAATAATAGCACAGTTTACAATTTTTGGAATCTTTTCAAGTCCCGAACTTCTAGATTCATTTTGAGGCCCTAAACGATGTTTTTTCTAGAAAATGGGCTAATGTGAGACATTAATACATATTTGTATTTGAAATTTATAGTCCTCAGATAGATATTTATAATGAGGTATTGTACATGTCAAACAAATTTCGTATGCCAAAGTTATGACCCAGGAAGTTGATGTACCAATTTACCCCAATGAGGCCTACATTTTTTACGATTCATCTCCTAGGGTTAGGTTTTTGGATGTTTAGGGTTTTCAGTTGTTTCTAAATAATAAATAGGCTTTTGAGCTTCATTGTAACATATTTAAGAGGCATGTAGTTGCCACATCTCTTCTCAGAGATAAGCTACCATCTCTTGAGCTAGTGTATTTCCATTCTATATGTAAGCATATTCCAGTTCTTTGATAGAAATGAAATGAAGTTTTATTTTTGCTACATAATGTGTTTATGTTTATATTTTTATTCTATTGCGTTCATGCATAAGTTTAGATCAATGGTATCAGAGTGGTCTACACTTCCTCTATTTTTGTTTGCATGTCGCCAACAAGGCTAGGGTATAAGGAGTTAGGGCTCGAACTGGTTGAGCATTTGCAAGATCTACCTCAAAAACCCCCACGACCTCCCATGGCAGAAGAAAAGAAAGACGACGGAGAAATATATCCTTTCAAAATATTACTTGAGGAGGCCCTTGAGAAATATAGGAATGTGATGATGTATAAATTTTCCCAGATCTTTCGACGACTAGCCACATGTGACACATATTCCTCTAGCAGCCACTCTGTAGGTGCCACTACTTTTAAGGTACAATTTAAATAATGATATTCCCATATTTGAAGGCCAGATAGATGAAAATTTCATAGATAGATGGTTAAATATGTTGGAAGGATTGTTTGTGCTTCATGAATTTTCTAATGGGTAAAATATTAATTTTCCACTCCTCAAAGCCAACCCCCATGTCAAGGATGGGTGGGAAACCTACTGTGAGCAAAAGGATGAGAGGGAATCCTCACTGTTTTCAGTCGCTTCCACTTGGAATTATTTCTGAGATGCCATCAAGGAATAATATTACCCTATTTATAGCTATGAATATAAATGCATAAATTGAACGACATTGTGACAGGGAAGGGACCAAGTTGTGCCAGAGTTCACAAATGGTTTTCATGCCCTTTGCATGAAGCTGGGTATCAAGAATTCTAAGCGGAATTTGGTACTCAAGTACTGCGACTATTTACAAAACTACATCCAAGATGAAATGGATTTCCAATAGATAACCTCACGCCACCTATCGGTATGATGTCAAGATCAAACAAAAGTTTAAACAAAAGAAGAAAGAATTTGGATCTACAAATTAGAAGAAAGGGAAATGAACCCCCAAATCACAGAACAAAGGACAAAGCCAAGGCGAGGTTACCTAGGAAAACCCGTCAAAGCCGCAAGAAAATAAAAATGCAATGAAGAAAAAGAATGTCATGGGAAAGTGGTCTGAGTTCCATAAGGTCCCCATTCATAACACGAGTGAGTGTCGAGCCAAGCAATCACTAGTGGCTGAGCTGAAGGATTCAGAATCAGATTCATGTTCTGACTCTAATTCAGAACTTGACAAGGGAAATGAAAAAGATAAGTAGATTATTGATGCAGAGACTAGTGCCACCATTTCCACCACTAATATTCAAAAGGATGAGCTTGAAGATCCATAGTAGGGGGAACATCTCTTCCACTCACAGATGTGGGTGAAGTGTTATATGCTCCAGTTATTTTTTGAAAACGAGAGCCAAAAGAACCTCATTTTAGCAAAGGTCACGAAGTGGTGGGCCTAGCGACGACAACACACTAGAAACCCTACACCATCAGGTGGCTTCACCAAGGATGAGATCTCCGCATCAGCCAACAATTCCACCTCCCCTACAACATCAATCCATTCACATATGAGGTACTTTGTGTTGTTGATCCTCTTAAAGTTTGTGATGTATTCTTATTCCAACCATACTTCTATAAGTGACATGTTGTGTATGAGTCTAGGCCTCACATTGTTATTATTATTTTGGGAAATACATTGTACAGGATACCTGAGGTAGCCTCGCCTACAACCATCTCTTTAATCATTGCGAAGTAATGCAGTAGGATATTTTCCCATACCAAGATTTTTTTCCTTATGATTTTCCCTCAGGGAAAGAATAATATTGTGGCCAAGGCCTCCTGATAAGGATCCTTTGCACAATAAAAAAAGATGGAAAAGGTCTTAGAGGAGTACATGGTCATCTTCACCTCACCTGTAGAGTCACCTCTATACTGTCAAGTCAAGCACTCCATCGATCTGACCCCGAGCACGTTGTTATTTTCTAGATAAAAATGAAATCAAGAGGTAAATTCTGGAGCTTTTGTAGAAAGGTAAAATTAGGCCAAGTTCATCACCTTGTGGGAGCTTCACCATGTTGGTATAGAAGAAGGAAAGGACCAAGAGACTTTGTATTTCCTATCGGGTGTTGAAAAATATCACAACCTAGAATAGGTATCCAATCTAATGGATTAATGACCTTTTGGACCAGCTCAACGGGGAAAAAAATATGAGAAAGATTGACTTGAAGTATTTTTATCACCAGGTACTAATCAAACCCTCTGATGTTGTTACACTAAAAATTGTCACCTTGACATTCTGCTGACTGTATGAGCTCATTAACACTCATACATGCCTCCTCTGCAAGTCTTACAACCTTTACTCCTCATGTCAAGCCATGAAACAAGAAGAAAAACCCTAAAAACCTATGAAAGAATGGGTACGCATGTAACATGAAGCCTGCCTGTGTTCCTGGCTTGGGTACATAGGTAATGCATGGCTTACCTGCATTTTAGAATGCAGTTTTCCTTTGTAATGCCTGCGTACCATCCTCAAACTCAAAAAGGCGAGAAAGTGAAGTCAAAAAACTGATTTGAGGTCAATTCTTGAAGGTTCTAGATGAGAATTTTTGGGGATGAGTATGCTTTGATAAGGTGCATGTATCCCTCAGCTTAAGGAACTAATCCCTTGATGTGAGGAGTCTATCCCTTTGAAGGAGGATTCTATCCCTACAAAGGTGGAATCCTAACCTCCTCATATACTCTATAAAAGGAGGCATTGGGTAGCCTCAAAGGGTTAGATTTTGGAGATTGAGAATTGGATTTCAAGCTTTATGTGTGATTGAGCTGAAGTGCTGTTGAGATTTAGACTTCTTTCTGTTGAGTTTTTGAGAGGAAAGATCACATACCTCTTTATGCTCCTAGAGGAAGAGTGCAAGACTTATCAAAGTAGAGGAGACTCCTGCTTCAGACTCTGGGAAGGCCTTTCGAACATCAAGGCTAAGGTTGTAAGGTTCTTCTGTATATTTTAAGATTAATACAATCAAGTTTTGTTTTTCTCAATAAATTGTCGTTCGATTGTTTATTTCAATAAGATGTCGTTTGATCGTTTATTTCATAGATTCCTCGATCACTATTATAGGTATGTTTTATAATTATTTGTTATACAGGTGCTATTTAATATTTGGTTGTTTGTGATTGCAGGTCGACAAAAGACGACACTTTCTTGTGACAAAAGAATTATTGTTGCGACGAAAGGATTATTGTTGCGACGAAAGAACTCTTGTTGCGACGGAAGATCTCTTGTTGCGACGGAAGGATTTTGATGCGACGGAAGCACTACGACTGCAAATAAGCATTTGGATCTAAGGTAGGATCGACACCTTCATAACATTTATTTGTAAAACGAATATATTTAGAGAAAGACAAACTTAGTTGTTTGTTTATTGCTAGATTGTCTTCTAACACTAGCGAGATCGGTCTTGTCCGCAAGAATGATTTATCTGGTCAACAAATTGGCGACTCCACTGGGGAAAGAACTTGTTGTTTTTGGTTCTCTTTTATTTTGATTTGAGAAAAAAAAATTTCCTGGTTTTTGATTGATGGATATCTTCCTGGGTAGCTTAGTTTTTATCTGTTTTTGAAAATTTTAAAATCTTTTAAGCTTTTCTCGAACTTTTCTGGGGACCGCACTTTGTTCTTTTGCACAGTGCGGGTAGTTTCGCACTTTCCTTAAGTAAACAGTGTGGGACCGCACCTGTTACTTCTGGGAGCCTGCGGACCCTGTTAAAATTTTGGAAAAACTCCGGATTTCTTTTTTTTTTTCAGTTTAGTTTAGATTTGATTTAGGATTCTTAGCATCTACCCAGATCTGTATTTTTTTGTCAAAAATATCTTTTTTTCTGAATTTCTTTCAGCAAATTCTTCATCTCATCAATCTCCATTAAGTTAATTGGGTGTTTTGAGTCTCTTTTTTGAGAAATTCTTAATTTGTTTTCCTTTGGTCATTACTTGGAGGTTTGTCTCAGTCTTTTCACAATTTTGCATCTTTTTTCTTTTGTTTTTGCAAAAAATTTCCCCCTCATTCGTCGGGGAGGGCTAAATTGTGTATGAGTGTTAATCGCCTTTGAGTGTTTTTTGATCTTTGGAACTCTCACCCGATTTTCTTGACTTGCACTTGATTGGTTCTTAGATCACATTAGAATCATATTTTGTTTGAGAATTCTCTTGCATAGATCACATTTGCATAATTAGAATTCTCATTTTCAGAATATGAATGAAAATGTGCATAGATTACATTTGCATGCTTTTCATGTGAATTGTGCATAGATTACATTTGCATAGTTTACATTCTAAAAAATCAATCATAGATTTAGATCAATTTTCTTTGATTGAATTTAGATGTTTTTATGCTTGTTTTAAAAAAACAAAAATATAAAATTTTTTTTGGGATTGGTTTGCATTAGTTTTTCTTAATGAAATTAGTGCATTAGAGAATTTGTTATATTTTCTCTTAGTGATCAATTTTTTGCATTGTTGGAAGTGGATGGAAAATATTTCCTTACTTTAGTTAGGATTCATCGAATTGAAAATATTACATTATAATATTCGATTGCATTCAGTTTTGGGTCAGGTCATAACACCATTGGTTTCATATCCATTTACCCTTTTGAGTAATAACAGCCTAAATAACACAGCGTTTAATTAAAATTCATCTAGTAATTTTTACATTTTTAGGGCTCTTTCCACCAATATAGCTTAGGATTAGTGCTTTGGAATAGGTTATAGTTAAATTTCCAAAGCAAATAAAACAAACAAGTAGATAAATCTTGCGGTAGGAAATAAATGCAATTGTAATTGGTACAATCTGGGAAGCTTCTCTTAAAGGAGTTAATCACGAGATCATGTCCGAACCTTTGAGACAATCAATTCTGTTTCATTGGGGAAGATAAAGATTTTGAACGCATTACAAACGGTAAACCTCGGATTAACCATTGTCAAGGAGCCTGGGGTCACTTGTCGGTAAACCTCGGATTAACCATGTCGAGGAACCTTCAAGGGGATTGAGCTTTGTTACTCTGCCCTTGCGCGTGGAATTGGATCATAGACTGTTCCCCCATTTTTATTTGTTATTGTTGGTAACCTTAGTGTCCATAAGCTTAAGATTATTTCCTAAGGTGACGGTGAAGGAAAGATCTCACTGTACCTGGAGCAGACGTTGACTAGACTCACTTGGACTCCCTGGGGGGTTCTCTTCACTCGAGATGGTTTTGTGAAGAAACTTGTGCCAGTCTGTTTCATTAAGCAGGTTGTCGGGGTAACTGTTCCAACTGCCATTTCTGCATTAAAATTCTACGATGTTGGATTTCATCACCAACTAGTGTTTTTAGTGCGGGGATCTACTGTTTGTGTGTGGTTTTACTCCTAGATTTGATAGCACATGTTAATTTGTTTGTTTTTAATTTTAGAGACCATAGGTGTGAATTGTGAATTTTAGTTGTTAGGTGTGAATTGTGAAGTGTTAATTTTAGTTTTAAATTGTTAATAAATTCACTGAAGTTGAATATAATGGCAACTGTTCTGGAATTTACCAACCAAGGAACCCCTCTTAACGAGAATCCTAGTACTTTTCCTTGCTTTGGAAATGTTGGTCCTCCCTATATGGCTACTTTTTCATTACCTGGATTTACAATAGGTTTACCATGGTTGCTTGGCCTCGTTGGCCCCGAATACCCGAATTGTTCTAGCTCAACTGGATGCTTCAACTCAACTATTCACCATCTCTGCTGACTACCCAACTCGTTGACCCTTTACCTTCTTCGCCTAATATTTCTTCCTCCATTTTTCTTCACTGTAAAGCCTCGACGCTAGTAACCAGGTGACTATGAAGAAGAAGAAGAAGCAAGATAAGAAAGAAGTCAACCAACCAACCATGGTCAAGTGTTATTTGTGTTGAGGAAACCTCTAACATGCATTGTAAACCCAAATACCCTTGCAGTTTGTAGTGACCACTCTTATCAATTGTCCTGGGTATTCCCAAGGTCTTGGAAGTATGGTCAAAAAAATCTCATCAACTTTCCATTGATCCATCAACCAGTGATAGTCAGGTTCCTGGGAAAAAGGGTAAAGTTAGGTTTCCTTGTAAGTTATGCAATGGGAGTCATCAAACTCACATTTTCCCTCACATGGATGAAGCCTCAAAATTATTGAAAAACCTTATTGTTCCACAGCAATAATTTCCAATTGGTTACCGTAAAATTTCTCCCAATCTACTGTCAACTGACAGAGTGTTTGATCTAATTCCAAGTACAGTCGATCCCACTCTTCCATTGAAGAGTGAAACTCATATCACCCAGGTTGATGATCCATTAGTTGATCAAGTGGTCAACTCAATTTACCATTCAGTGGATCCCATTCTCCCTATAGAGAGTGAACTTCATACCGCTCAAGTTCTTCTTGTTACATCATATTCTTCTACGCCGGGGGGCATTTCACCTGTTTCTATAGAACCCCCTCCAAGTACTAAGGTCTTTTCCTTTGATTGGAATAGACTGACAGAACCTCATATTCCTTCCTCCATCCCTTTCCAAATCATTTTGAAGTTGGGTGGTAGGGACATACACCACACACAGGTAGATGAAGGTGCTTCTGTTAGTATTTTATCCTCAACTGCTTTGAAAGCTTTGGGTTCCCCTCAACTTGTGCCTATTACGTAGAATTTGAAACCTTTTAATAGAACCATTAGTGAAAATTTAGGGATCCTTCCTAAGTTTTCTATTACTTTGGAAGGTAAAACTGTTTGTATTGATCTTATGGTAGTTCTTATGTCCCTTGGATTTCAATTTACTCCTTGGGCGAGACCATGTTTATGCAATGAAAGTCGTCGTATCGACACTCTTTCGCGTGATGTCTTTCCCCACAATGAATATTGTGACCGTAGACCGCATTTCATTCTAGTCTTGCTCGACTACCAATAATATGACACCCCTAAATGTTCCTGATTCTAAAGTGGTATCTACCCTGCCACGGGTTAATTATGTGGAAATTAGTCCCATTTTTTCAATTACCGATGTAAGCGAGCTTCTCACTGTTTGCTCGTCTTCCTTTGACTTAGATCAGGTAATTGACATGGAAAACTCTATGGGATTATTTGAACACGATGTTCTTATCCCTTTTGAGTCCCTTAACATGTGTTCCTTCTAGAGAACTATTCTTCCTTCTGATTAAGACCTCTTGGAAGCCATGATCAAGGTGTGTCCATTGACATGTCTTTATTCCAGTTGGAAGCCATGATCAAGTTTACGAGGATAGTTCCTTTTACTGTGTCAACCTCATTAAAAAATGAATCAGTTAGTTCTAGAAATTTTCTTTTACCTGTCAACCATGCAATTTAATGAAATCTCATTAGTCGAGAGCATAGTTCTTTCTTGTCAAATTCGTTTATGGAATGAAACAATCTTCCATGAGGACAAGCTCTTTCCGTGTCAATGTCATTAAAAAATGAATCAAGAGATAGACGGAGAGTAAATTAACAGATTATAAATAAGTAGTTTCTCTCGAGGGCGCTCTTTTCCCGTGTCAACCTTGTTAAAAAATGAATCGCCTGGTCCGAGGATGCTTCCTATTATCGAGTCAACCTCGCAGGCAAATGAATCACATGAGGATGGTTCCCGTTATCGAACAACCTCGTTAAAAAATGAATCAGGTATGAGGACAGTTCTTTTCCTATGTCAACCTCGTTAAAAAATGAATCAGTTGGTCCGAGGATAGTTCCTTTTACTGTGTCAACCTCGTTAAAAAATGAATCAGTTTTTATGAGGATAGTTCCTTTTACTGTGTCAACCTCATTAAAAAATGAATCAGTTGGTCCGAGGATAGTTCCTTTTATTGTTTCAACCTCATTAAAAAATGAATCAGTTGTCGTGAGGAAAGTTCCTTTTACTGTGTCAACCTTATTAAAAAATGAATCCGTAGGTTATACAGTAGATTGTAGAAAGTAGGTATGAGGAAAGTTCCTTTTACTGTGTCAACCTCATTAAAAATGAATCAGTGTATCAAGAGGAAAGTTCCTTTTACTGTGTCAACCTCATTAAAAAATGAAACACGTTGCCATGAGCGTAGTTCTTTTCCTGTGTCAAGCTCATTAAAAAATGAAACAAATCCTCCCCTAATTGAGTCGAGTCTTTGACTAGATCTCGTAAATGTTAAGTCATATATTTAGGTTAGTTATTTCAGTTTTTTGCATAATTTTCTTACAGTTTTAGGTTGGGTCTTTCATATGATCTTGTAAATGAACCTTCATTCCATCCAGCTATTAATTACCAGTAGTGTACTTAGTTGAACGAAATGAATTTGGAGAGAAATGCGCTCTAGAAGTTACGCTTAGGGGGCATCAAGCACAATTTTCTCTCTATTTCAAGCTTGTGTAAAAATGAAACCACTCTGAAGCATAGTTTTTCTCTGTTTCAAGCTTTTGTAAAAATGAAACCTATCTTGAGTCAATTTCGGTTATTTTCAAGACTTGTTAAACTCATGAAAATCCCGAGATTATTTTGCTATCTTTCATTCTCGTAAAAAACATGAAAATGCCGAGTTCTTTCCGTCTTTTCCTGCATCGTAAATTAAATTGAAATTCGGCCATAGGAGTACATTTTTATCCCTTTTTCGAACTCATTAAAACTTACGAAAAAATTGAAAACCATGAGTACATTTTTATCCCTTTTTCGAACTCGTTAAAATTTACAAAAAAAGCGAAACTACTGAGTATACTTTTATCACTTTTTCGGACTCTTGAAAATTACGAAAAAGTGAAACCTTGGAGTCCTCTTTTAAGCCCTTTTCAGACTCTCTAAATATGAAAAGATTGCCGAGTACTTGATTATTAGAATTCGTTAAAGTAAATGAATGATCGTCCCTTCAGTATAAGTTTACCCCTTTTACGGACTGAAATGGACTATTTACAAAAAAGGTATACGTTGACTAGTTACGGTCAATAGAGTTCTCTCCCGCATGTTGGAAATATGATGCAATGTGTTGTCCTTGATGGCAACCCACTTGATGAAGATGATGGCAACACTTGAAGAAGATAATGGCCACCTACTTGATGAAGTTTTACTTGATGGAAACTGACTTGATATACTAATTAATGATGTAAATATGATGTTCTACAAGTAGTACAGAAGTAGCAGAAGTAAGAAATATCAGTATGTGCAAGAGTAATGATGAAAAGAGTATGTCTCAAGTCATACGCGGATTTTTCTAGACAAAGTAGCGTATGCACGCGGGAAATAACGTGCCAAGTCACGTATGGGAAAAAGCGCTCTAAATTTGTAAAACCAGGGGTAACTACCATGGTATTGACCCATTGTATTGAGCGCTGGGTTGTCTATTTGATCCCGTCCTAGAATACCATCGGAAGTAGTGTCGTTCTGGCTCATGGTATTGAAAAAGGGTAAACCTATATAAGGAGATGAAAATCACTGTGCAAGGTGGGTGCATGAGTCTGGATTTGAATGAATACTTCACTTTGAAGTATGTCTGTATGGAAAGCGTAACAATTTGATGATAGATCTGAATCAGTGATGCACCTATGAAGAAATTGTTGAAGAAGGTTATCTAGATCTGAAATGTATTTGTATCTTCTAGATCTGTTTGTGGAATGTTTAAATCTGAGATGAGGCGAACATCTGTCTGAAGTGAAGAGTTAAATCTGAACTGAATATCTGATCTGGAGAAGTATGCTGCCCTATAATGTCTGAAGATCTATACGCAAGTTTGTCGCAGCGGAAGCGCGTATATACGCGAGTTTTATGAATAGAAAGCGCGTATGGTTTGGTCTGTAATGTGCAGATGTATACGTGGATTGATGTGAATGAAAGCACGTATATACGCGGCATCAGTGAAAGGAAAGCGCGTATGCAAAACTAGGGTTTTCTGAAGTTTGTGGTATGAGATGTCTGATCTGTTCTGTTGGTTTACTGCTATTTGTCAATGTGTTATAAGTATCAGTTTGATGTATGATTGAGCTTAAATGTGTGGAGTGGGTCCAGTCTGAAAATATGATGAAAAGTGGCCTGCAAGTTGATTTCTAAAGGAAGCTTTTGGATCCAGTGTGAAAATTGATGAAACGTGGTCCATGGTGGTGCTGAGGGTTGTAGCCTTCAGTCAGGGGGTTGTAGCTCCCTTCCAGGTGAGGCTGGTAATTGAGAGCAGGGGGTCGTAGCTCCCTTCCAGGAGAGGCTGGTAAACGAGAGCAGGGGGTTGTAGCTCCCTTCCAGGAGAGGCTGGTAAATGAGCGCAGGTGGGTGCCTGCGTGCTGGTATGAGTTTGCACCAGTACATGGTTGTAAGATGTTTTCTTTATAATAAAATATCGAAGACTGAGACGACGGCAGCGGTGGTTTTCTCCCGACTTGGGTTTCCACCTTAAAACCTAGTGTTCATGTGTGTTGCTTATGTGTGATGATTTACTCTATCATTACTGCACATGTCTGTTGCTATATAAACATCTGATGAATGAATAAATGCAAGGATCTAAGTAATGAATTAATTGCATATTAAGATCTCTGCATATACGCAAGTTTTGTGAAGGGTATCCACGTATATACGCGAGTCTGATCAAGTAAAGTAGTGTATGGGTTTTAGAGCATGAAAAAGTAAAAATATTTGAGTATGCCCTAAATACTGATTCACCCCCCCCTCTCAGTATTTTTCCCAACAATTGGTATCAGAGCAGGTCCTTCTGCAGAAGCTTGATCGCTTGAAGGAGATCCGTCACGATGGGAAGGAAGCAAAAGAAGAAGGCTACTGAAAAGGAGATATCTCAGAAAACATGTGCAGCAGAAAATGAAGAAGATAAAACAGGTATTGATAATTGTTCTTGTGACTCACTTTCTTGTGCATGCAATGGTGAAAATAGTGAAAGTAATGTCATGGATCTAGAAGAGGCTCTCAAGATTAAAATTGAAGAACAACAAAGAGCATCTAAAAGATAAGAATCTATCTATGATGAGATGATCTCTCAAATGAAAGAACAGATAGAAATACTGAATGGATAGACAGACAAGTATCAAAGGTTTCATGCTTATGCATCCAATCGAATTAAAAGACTAGAAGCAGAAATCAACGATCTAAATGAAGATCTCGAAAAATCAAACAAGAATAATGCAAGACTTGAAGCAAAAATCATCTCCCTCAAAGAAGATCTGGAATATTCAAACAAGAAGAATGAAAGACTTGAAGTTGAAATCATCTCTCTCAAAGAAGACCCGGAAATATCAAATAAGAAGAATGAAGAACTTGAAGCAGAAATCTTCTCTCTAAAAGCTGATCTCAAAGCATCGAATAAGAAGAATGAAGAACTCTTACAAACTTTTGAAGAACAAGAAAGTGGGTTGAAAGAAGAGATTCTAAATCTGAAGGATCAAGTAGAAGATGGAAGAAGGAAAGAAGAAAGCATGAAGAAGCAATGCCAAAAATTGGAGGTTGAGGTAAACATTCTCAAAGGTAAATTAGATGAAAAGGATAAACTCTTGAGGTTTCAAGATAGTACTAAGATTCTGGACAATATTCTTAGTAGTCAAAGGTCTCCTTCTATTAAACTTGGTCTGGGTTTTCATGAAACTATTAAAGGAGAATCTAGTTCGCAAGGAAGTGCTAAAGATTCAAAGGATGTCAAAGCAAAACCTGAAGTGTTGAAAGAAACAAAAGGTCAACCAACAATCATGAATTCTCAAAGGAAATCATTCAATAATGTTGAATGCTTTAAATGTCATAATTATGGGCATGTTGCAGCAAATTTCAGAAGCAGATCATTTCAGTTACAATCAAACAGATTCTATTTAGAAAGGTACTCTGGTTGCTTCAAGGGATATTGTTTTTCATGCAACAAGTATGGTCATAAAGCAGCTGATTTCTATAGAAGAAAGAACAGAGAAACACACTATGATCCTTGTGCTTACTTCTCTGGTCACATGAGATGTTATGCTTGTAACAAGTATGGACATGTGGAAAAATAATGCAGGATGAACAGATATGATAAATTGGATAACTTCTAGCACACAATAAGAAACTTCAAGCAAAGCTGGAAAAGGAAGGAGGACCCGTCAGGAACGTAGGGAATACTGACCCTACAGCAGTCATCCGATTCTAAAGCTTACTTCTCTGAATGACTGCAAGAGAGATGTGAGATACATTATAGGAATTAGTAATGTATCATCATAGGGGGAGCGATGTATGGTGATTCCATGATTGTTTTGGTTATTCTAGTTATGTGTATTTCTGACAGAGCATCTGATGTGAAGAAGACAGGTACAGGTGGTACAACTTCAGGGGGAGATGAAGGAATATAAAGTTTTCAATGTTTCACTTTCCATACGCGTGTTATGTGAAATAAAGCCGCGTATACACACGAGTTACAGTGGAGACAGTCGCGTATGCACTTATGATAAAATAATTTGTATGACAGCTGAAGATTAGGAATAAAGGTTCAGGGGGAGCATCAGTCTGACTATTAATGATTGTACTACTGGCACTGTATCAGTTTATTTCTCAGTTCTAAATGATGATGACATGTTACATGGTTTCTTATGATGAGATTGTGGATGAGCCCTGTTTGCATTTTGCTGAAAAGTATCTTTTGCTTTCACACATGGATAAGATAGAAGTCTTGTGATTTAGAGATAAGGATAAATCATGCAGAGTTTGTTGCTGGTTGAGACCTCTTTTTCTTACACTTGTTATATCATGATCATGATAAATATTGAAGATGTTGGAGATATCAGATCACATGAATGATTTCTTGACACGTATTGTTTATTGTAGAAGTTGTTCTGGTATGATAATTCCTCTTGGGAAGAATATGTTGATACTGCAAAGAATCTGAAGGCTTGATTACAAATGTGTTTATGCTACAACCATTGGATGACACTTGAAGACACAACTACATTGTCCCATCTATCTGCTCTCATATATTCCAGGGAAGCATTCAAATATCTCAGAAAGAAGCTAAAAACTGTCTCTGCCTTACAGAGGATCAAATCTGGTTAAAATACAGAAGATGGAATTGGATACACAGATTTCTTGAAACAGAGTCGCGTATATACGCGAGTTCATACACAGAAAATCACGTATGTGTGGTTGCTGACAATTTTTCTGGGTCAGCATTTCTTCAGCACAAGCTGTGGTGCTGTTTGGCATCTCTGATGCTATTTGAAGTCTCTGGTGATATTTCAGCTCTTATATTTCTCTATCATTCTCTGGTATTGGGTAAAGATGCCTTGATGACTTGCTATTGAAGGTGTTCAGGTTGCACAAGCTAAGGAGGAGCTTTGGTCATTTGGAAATGATGCTTGGATGCACATTTTCAGGGGGAGCATTAGTCTTGCTGAGTATAATGCATTGTTGGCATTATGATGGTTCTGAAATATGATCTCTCTCTTGAGGTCTTTCTGGTATTGGTCATAAAAAGTCATATTTGTAATTTGATGAAAAGTTCATGTTGAGACCTATGATGTAAAATTGTAATATTCAGTCATGTAAGGACTTGATCAAATATGTAAACCCACTTGGTTGGGTACTTGAGTCAAAATGTGTAAACCCTCTTGGTTGGGTAGTTGAGTCAAATTGTGTAAACCCACTTGGTTGGGTATGTGAGTCTCATATGTAAATCCACTTGGTTGGATCTTTGATGTAAGTATGATTCCTTGGTGATAAGAAGGTCATAGAGTCATGTACTTCATTGAAAAATATGTTTGAACATTTAGCATGATCTTAGGGGGAGCATGGTAACTTCAGTGCACATCAGATCTATAGCGCTCTTCTTGCTACATGAGGAGAAAAATCTTGTGTTGGTTTTGATCCGCCCTTTGCCCTTGATGTCAAAGGGGGAGAGTGACATGGTGTTTGAATAAGGGGAGAATAATGGTTATGCTTAATGTATCTATCTGTTGTGGTGATCAAACACCATCGTGGTTGCCATCAAGTCCAAAGGGGGATATTGTTGGTAATATGATGCAATGTGTTGTCCTTGATGGAAACCCACTTGATGAAGATGATGGCAACACTTGAAGAAGATAATGGAAACCTACTTGATGAAGTTGTACTTGAAGGAAACTGACTTGATATACTAATTAATGATGTAAATCCGATGTTCTACAAGTAGTACAGAAGTTGCAGAAGTAAGAAATATCAGTATGTGCAAGAGTAATGATGAAAAGTGTATGTCACAAGGCATACGCGGGTTTGCTTAATAGAAGTAGTGTATGCACGCGGAAAAGTACGTGCCAAGTCGCGTATGTTTAATTGCGCTCTAAATTAAGAAAACCAGGGGTTACTACCATGGTATTGACCCATTGTATTGAGCGCTGGGTTGTCTATTTGACCCCGTCCAGGAATACCATCGGAAGAGGTGTGGTTTTGGCTCATGGTATTGATAAAGGATAAACCTATATAAGGAGAAGGAAATCATTGTGCAATGTGTGTGCATGAGTCTGGGTTTGAATGAATACTTCACTCTGAAGTATGTTTGTATGGAAAGGGTAACAGTTTGATGATAGATCTGAATCAGTGATGCACCTATGAAGAAATTGATGAAGAAGGTTATCTAGATCTGAAATGTATTTGTATCTTCTAGATCTGTTTGTGGAATGTTTAAATCTGAGATGAGGCGAACATCTGTCTGAAGTGAAGAGTTAAATCTGAACTAAATATCTGATCTGAAGAAGTATGCTGCCCTATAATGTCTGAAGATCTATACGCAAGTTTGTCGCAGCGGAAGCACGTATATACGCAGGTTTTATGAAGAGAAAGTGCATATGGGTTGGTCTATAATGTGCAGATGTATACGTGTATTAATGTGAATGGAAGCGCGTATATACACGGTATCAGTGAAAGGAAAGCGCGTATGCAAAAATAAGGTTTGCTGAAGTTTGTGGTATGAGATGTCTGATCTGTTCTGTTGGTTTACTGCTATCTATCAATGTGTTATAAGTATCAGTTTGATGTATGATTGAGCTTAAATGTCTGGAGTGGGTCTAGTCTGAAAATATGATGAAAAGTGGCCTGCAAGTTGAGTTCTAAAGGAAGCTTTTGGATCCAGTGTGAAAATTGATGAAACGTGGTCCATGCTGGTGCTAAGGGTTGTAGCCTTCAGTCAGGGGGTTTTAGCTCCCTTCCAGGTGAGGCTGGTAAACGAGAGCAGGGGGTCATAGCTCCCTTCCAGGAGAGGTTGGTAAACGAGAGCAGGGGGTCATAGCTCCCTTCCAGGAGAGGCTGGTAAACGAGCGCAGGTGGGTTCCTGCGTACTGGTATGATTTTGCGCCAGTACATAGTTGTAAGATGTTTTCTTTATAATAAAATATTGAAGGCTGAGACAACAACAGCGGTGGTTTTCTCCCGACTTGGGTTTCCACCTAAAATCCTGGTGTTCATGTGTGATGCTTATGTGTGATGATTTACTCTGTTATTACTACACATGTTTGTTGCTATATAAACATCTGATGAATGAATAAATGCAAGGACCTAAGTAATGAATTAATTTCATATTAAGATCTCTGCATATACGTGAGTTTTGTGAAGGGTATCCGCATATATACGCGAGTCTGATCAAGTAAAGTAGCGTATGGGTTTTAGAGCATGAAAAAGTAAAAAGATTTGAGTATGCCCTAAATACTTATTCACCCCCCCCCCTCTCAGTATTTTTCCCAACACCGCATTATTTTATCCTTTTTCAGGCTTGAGAGACTAAATTTACGAAAAGGTACACCCATGGAGTTTTCTTAAGTTTTTTCTTCTGACTCCCTAAAATTTAAAAACATTGAGTTTCTCCTGTACTGGACTCGTTAAAATTTAACAGTAAAGGACCTGTTGAATTTAAAACAGGAACGAACCACTCCTTCTTAGGGTTTGAATCTTAAACTAAGTTGGACTCATCCAAAGGATGAGCTTATAAACAAGAAAATGTTATCCTCCTCAAGCTTGTCAAAAATAAAGAGGTACTTGCCAGAAATGGTGGGGGGAAAGAGACAAAAATGACTTGTTTGTTGTATTTTGAATTTTCAGAAAACCGTTAACCACTCTTGAACACGACACTTTTTGTCCACCTGGGTTGGGAAATCCTTTGCCTAATAGTTAATCAAACCATATTGAAAGTCTTCAGTCAGTTTCTGGATATTAGCTTTGGGTCAATTGCTACCAAGCCATCTACAGTGTCGTTATGTGTTCAAGAGAACAGTTCAAATAAACCATTCATCTACAAAATATCTGTCATCCATTTTGACCATCCCTTAGTCAGCCCTTGCCAATATATTTCTTCAAAACTTGATCTATGATTTCGTTTTGTGGGCTTGCCTATGACGGATCAATTTCTATCAACGACAACTCATTATCTAGGAAGTTGATATAGAAATCGTCAGTACCTTGAAATCTGCATGCCTCAATGGCAGGTTTCTCGCGTTCGACGACAGGTTGCATCATTGACCTTCGATCGAATGATTCCGTGACATGTTCGACTTCAGCTAATTCATTCACATTTCATGGATTGTACTGAGTACTTTGAGAGCCATTGACATTACTGGTGGTTACTCTCACACTTGTTAACAATTTACATTATTGACTGGTAATCAAGTGGTTTCTACCATGTTTGACTTCAACACATTTATTCACATGGATAGAATCGTACTGGTTCGAGAAACGGAAATCAAGACCTTGGATCTAGTGTCTACCATCCAGGCTGCAAGGAATTTTATTATTATATAGTAGACTATTCATTACATATGGTTGTGCCCATGCTCTGTCTACACTATTGATGTAATATTAAAATCATTTCTGTACCAGAAGAAGTTTAGTTAGTTTTGATCTGAGTATGGGAATTCCTACCTCAGCGATGATATATATATATATTTTGCATTGAATGTTTTTACAGGTTCCGACTGGGGTGTCCACAGGATGATCCTTGAAATGATAAAGTACTTCACTCTTCATATATGACAGACTTCATCTTCATCTATTCCAGACTTCGCATTTTAGGGGGCAATCTGTTACACTAAAAATTGTCACCTTGACATTCTGCTGACTGTATGAGCTCATTAACACTCATATGTGCCTCCTCAGCAAGTCTTACAACCTTTACTCCTCATGTCAAGCCCTGAAACAAGAAGAAAAACCCTAAAAACCTCTTAAAGAATGGGTACGCATGTAACATGAAGCCTACCTACATTCCTGGCTTGGGTACGCAGGTAATGCATGGCTTACTTGCATTTTAGAACGCATTTTTCCTTTGCAATGCCTGCGTACCCTCCGCAAACTCAAAAAGGTGAGAAAGTAAAGTCAAAAAACTGATTTGAGGTCAAGTCTAAAAGGTTCTAGATGAGAATTTTTGGGGATGAGTACGCTTTGATAAGGTGCATGTATCCCTCACCTTAAGGAACTAATCCCTTGATGTGAGGAGTCTATCCCTTTGAAGGAGGATTCTGACCCTACAAAGGTGGAATCCTAACCTCCTCATCTACTCTATAAAAGGAGGCATTGGGTAGCCTCAAATGGTTATATTTTGGAGATTGAGATTTTGGAGATTGAGAATTGGAGTTCAACCTTTATGTGTGATTGAGCTGAAGTGCTATTGAGATTTAGACTTCTTTCTGTTGAGTTTTTGAGAGGAAATATCACATACCTCTTTATGCTCCTGGAGGAAGAGTGCAAGACTTATCAAAGTAGAGGAGACTCCTGCTTCGGACCCCGGGAAGGCCTTTCGAACATAAAGGCTAAGGTTGTAAGGTTCTTCTGTATATTTTAAGATTAATACAATCAAGTTTTGTTTTTCTCAATAAATTTTCGTTCGATTTTTTATTTCAATAAGCTTTCGTTTGATCGTTTATTTCATAGATTACTTGATCACTATGATAGGTATGTTTTATAATTATTTGTTATACAGGTGCTATTTAATATTTGGTTGTTTTTTATTGCAGGTCGATGAAGGACGACACTTTCTTGCGACGAAAGAACTCTTGTTGCGACGGAAGATCTCTTGTTGCGACGGAAGGATTCTGATGCGACGGAAGCACTACGAATGCAAATAAGCATTTGGATCTAAGGTAGGATCGACACCTTCATAACATTTATTTGTAAAACGAATATATTTAGACAAAGAAAAACTTAGCTGTTTGTTTGTTGCTAGATTGTCTTCTAACACTAGGGAGATCAGTCTTTTCCACAAGAACGATTTATCCGGTCAACAGATGTGTGGAACACTACCTTCAAATCCAATGAGGTCCTTTTTTGAATGGCTACTCATGCCTTTCAGGTTGAAGAATGCCCCAAAAACTTCATGATGTTAATGGATGAAATCTTGTGACCCTTCACCAACTCATTCATGGTGGTGTATCTATATGACATTCTGATCTTCATCCAGAGGTTGGAAGAGCACCTCCACCATATTTTACAACTCCTTCAAAAATTGTGGCAACACAAGTTTTGTGCCAATTTGGAGAAATGCACTTTTGGTATGACCCAAGTTGAATATATGGGGTACATCATTGATGATAGGGGTGTGCATGTGGACCCAACAAGGATACAAGTCATTCGGGATTGGCCAACCCCAAAAACTCTAACAGAGCTCCACAACTTCCTAGGGTTTTCCAACTTCTACCATAGGTTCATGTTGGGGTTCTCTCATATCACTTGGAATTTAAGTCAAGTCACCAAGGGAGGAATGAAAGAAAAGTTATTTTGGTATGAAACCCAATAGAAGGTGTTCGTTGAGATGAAGCATCGCCTATGCTCTACACCAGTGCTCAGATTACCAAAACTACAAAAACCATTTGAGATTGAGATATATACCTCTGACTATGATATTGGTGAAGTTCTTACTCAGCAAGGTCATCACGTGGCATATCACAGTGAGAAAATTTCCCACCTATGACAAAGAGATTTATTTCATTATGTAGGCCTACTCAAAATATAATAATTACATTCTGGGGAAGGAAATGGTCATCCACACAGACCACTGACCCCTTGTAGTTCATATCAACACAAGATAAGTTGCAAAACAATCGCCATCAGAATGGTCCACATACTTGCAACTATTATGTTTGAACATTAATTAAAAGAAGGGAAGTACCAACAATGTTTGTTATGAAACAAACTCACAAAATAGAAGAAAAGAGAGATCAGCGACTTAGAAATTAGTCACTTTGAGGGGGAAACCTCCTTCACATTACATAAATGAAAAATTCTTAGATGATTTCAATGACAAAACCACATTTCTATATATATGATTCCAAGGGGTCACAATATAATCCTAGCCGACATAACAATAACAAAGTAAGGGCACAACAATAACAATAGTGGGCTTATATGGGGCACAATAATAACAATATGGGGACTACATGTGCACAACAATAACAATAAGGGGGCTACACTAAAAATGCCAATAAGGGGATACACTAGTATTATAGCGACCTAACATGCCCCTGTCCTTCAAACAAGTGTTGTCCTCAACGCTTGATTATTTCTGGCTGCTTTTGTATAAAATTTTCATCCTCCCATCTAGAAACCTCAATGGGTAAGTTCTTCTGCTTGATGAGATACTCTGAAATTGATCGATTTTGTAGCTTTCGAGTTACTTTTTCAGTGACTGCTTTAGGTTCCAATATTATTTTTCCTTCCTCCTCAAGTTTGGAACTATTGTTTGAACTAGGAGTTTGTCATGTATAGCCTTCTTTAAGCATGAAACATGGAAAAATGGTTGCACATGAGAAGATGCACGAAGCTCCAATTTGTATTCCATAGTACCAATCTTTTACAGCACCTTGTAAGGACCATAGTACATGGGAGATAATTTATTATCCTTCTTAGCTTTCTTGAGGGAAATTGGTTTACATGGTTGTAGCAGTAAAAATACCTAGTCACCTACATCAAAAAAAATTTCGTTTCGATGTTGATATGCCTATTGTTTCATTCGATTCTACACCAAAGTTAGGTTATCCTTTAAGAGTTGGAAAACTTGTTGTTGATGCTAGATGTGATATTCCATTGCTTTATCATCCATATTAGCTTTCATTTCATCCTTCAAGCCATCCACCTTAGCCTCCATGTCTTCTTTTAAACCATCTATGTCATCTTTCGTTGTTGTTTGTGAGATCAAAATTTGTTGCTCTTGGTACCGTAATTTTGATATATCATACTACAATTTTTCCTTTTCATGCGTCATAGTAGAGTTTTTTGGTGGATTAATGTGTGTATAATTATTTTGGGAGGAATTATAGAACACAATGCGGATAAAAATGCTTCAATATGCCCTAGGAATCACTTAAAGCTGATTTTTTAAGCAAAAGTTATGCAATTTAAAAAAACAAATACAAACACTTTTCTTTCTTTTGAGAAGCTTGATATTTAGACGGATGTATCTCTATGATTTCGTATCTCTATGATTTTTCCTTCGGTCCTATAGTAGCCCTCTAAGTATTCTCTCCAATTCCATAGGCTAGATCTAATTTGGATTCTTCAAGACAAAGCTATGCCCAATCTCCCACAATTACCTAATTATGGACCAGTTCAGTAGAGAAAAGTTTTACGACATGCCACGCGTCCTTGTTTCCTCCTTCAACTCTGAAATCAATACATAGGAAACTACAGTACATGTGATTTTGGTCAATTTTTACATAATTCCAATCAGATGCTCAGAGAGAGAGTTATGACGATTTTCCTAATGTCACCTCATTGAGATGAAATTCAGAAGCCTCCAAAACTCTAACTCCCACAAATCATATCTCCGACAATATTGTGAGCCAAGATCTGAAATTTTTTCAGAAGTTCCTCTATATTTTGGCGCAAATGCATTTTTTTAGCTTCAGAACCTTCCTAGAACAAAATTTATAGCAAAAATTACACGATGAGATGTTTGAAGCAGTGAAACTGTAGAATCAAAAGCTCTAATACCAAATGTTATGAAGCTAGTTCACAAAATAGAAGAAAAGAGAGATCAATGACATAGAAATCAACCACTTCAAGGGGGAAACCCCCTTTACATTACATAAATGAACAATTATTATATGATTCAAATGAAAAAACCTCCTTTCTATATATAGGAGTCGAAGGGGTCACAATATAATCGTAACCGACATAACAATGATAATGTAAGAGAAAAACAATAACAATAGTGGGCTTCTATAGGGCACAATAATAACAATATTTGGACTACATGGGAACAAGAATAAAAATTAGGGGGATACACTAACAATAAAAATAAGGGGATAAACTAGTATTATAGGGACCTAAAAATGTTTCAGACTACATCAGTTGACTGCCAATCATGGCACTAACCACTTTTCTTGACTCTTATGGGCACAAGTCTTTAGGGTGGGTACATATTTACAAGAGCGATCCAAGATATGTAAAAAATATCAGACGCTCCTAGAAGGCAAGTAAGCACCAAATTTTCAACTCTAGGATGCACTGTTATGCCACCTGGGACACCTCTGTGTTCCTTTAAGAGATCATGCCAAGATGATTTGGGAAGCGCACTACAGTTGGGTCACTCTGCATATCAGGGTAGAGAAAATAGTGGCAGTGCTACAGAAGTATTTCTATTGGCTAAAATTTCGACAAGATGATGGGATATACATCAGATCCTACACTGCTTGTGTCATTGCAAAACTAACCATCAAGAAGAAAGGCATATATACTTCGTTTCCTACTCCTAGTCGATCTTGGGAATCCATATCCATGGATTAAATGTCGGTACTTCCTTCTACCAAGCATGACAATGACTATGTTTTTGTGGTCATCAATAGATTCTATAAGATGGCCATTTTGGAGACTTACAAGAATAGTATCATAGCAACAACAACTCTTAAGATATTCTTTGAATGAGTGTGGGTACACCTTGGGATTCCATAGTCCATTATCTCAGATCAAGACAGTAGGTTCCTAAGTACATTTTTGTCAAGTCTCTGGTCGATGCTAGATACCAAGCTCACAAACTTCGCAAATTTCCACCCCCAAAATGATGGCCAAGCAAAGGTCATCAACATGATGATCGTACACATTCTGCACATGTACAACTCGAAGCATCCACACACATGGGATGAAAGCCTCGACTATGTCCAACACAACTAAAACAGAGCTCGCCATAGCTCAACTAGCCACATCCCCTTTCAAGTGGGGTTGGATTCCAACCACTATGTCATATTGATGTGGCCATACCATTTGTAGCTACTCAGGAAGATTTAGCTCATTTCCAGTCCAAAGTTGACAAGGTGAACAAATTCATTGAGAAAATTCAGTACATCCTCTAGGAGGTCCATGAAATATTGCACAGATCCAATTCTAAGTACAAGCAATGATATGATTAACACTAGGTGCCACACAAGTTATAGCCTGGAAATAAAGTTTGGCTACATTTATATAAGGAGAAAATCATGGTTCGTACATCATCACTAACTTTGTAGGGGAAAATTCCTTCGAGCTCATCATTCATAATTCCTTGGCTTGCACCCAGTTTTCAATGTGGACTACCTTCGACATTTCTTTCCACCATTATTGGACACGTCAAACATTGCAGAACAACTCACACCAACAGAACTAAACCCATACTTCCTATAACAGGCCACAACTGATCGGATCATGGACATACACTTGTATCAGGTTTTCAAAGATGGGAAACTCCTGCACGAAGGAAAGTGGCTCACTAGGGACCAAGTTTAGCAGAAGTTTCCCCATCTCATGGAAGCACTCAACCAAATGGGGACCATTTCTTCCTAAGGGGGGTGGAATGATTGAGGTCTATATTGGTGGCCACCATTCTATTCCACTTGGACCCCAATCGTTGTTTCTTTCAGTTTTATAGTATCCTTAATTATAGCAAAGTTTACTATTTTTGGCAGTTTTTGGGGTCTTGAACTTCTGGAGCCGTTTTGAGGCCCAAACGACATTTTTTTTTTGAAAACAATAAAAATGAGCCTTTGATGGATATTTGTGGTAGAAATATGTATTCCTTAGATATATATTTCTAATGAGGTATTATGTAGGTAAAATGGATATTATATGCCAAAGTTACGACCCTAAGAAGTTGATGTGCCAATTTACCCCAACGGGCCCCACAATTTTGTGATTCATCTCCTAGGGTTAGGTTTTTTACGTTTATGGTTTTCCATTGTTTCTCAATAATAAATAGGCATTTCAGCCTCATTATAATGCATTTTAGAGGCATGTAGCTGCCACATATATTCTTAGAGATAAGCTACCATCGCCCAAGCTAGTGTATTTCCATTCTGTATGTAAGCATATTCTAGTTATTTGATAGTAATGAAATGAAGTTTTATTTATGTTACATCTTTGTGTTTATGTTTATATTTGTATTCTATTGCATTATTGCATAAGTCTGGATCAATATATGACACATGTCATGGAGTTTTCTTGAAAAACAATACAACATATCAATGTGGGGCTTACATTACAAAATCCAAAGAAGAAGCACCAATTACAGAGGCAAAGGAAGAAGCTCCAAAAAGAGGTGAATCCCTGATGTTGACTTTTTTTTGTTTAAGTAGAAAAAGAGATTCATAAACCAACATAGACGAGAAGTCTATTTATAAAAGTATGAAAATTCAAAGGAAAATGTTTTAAAGTGATTGTTGATTGTGGGAATACCAAAATTCTAGTTTCTACAAAGATGGCGGGGAAACTAGGATTATAGAGGATGGTAGATATTACTCCCTATGATGTGTCTTGGTCAGATAAAGGATATCAAATTTTGGTAAGTGAATATAGTGAGGTAGAATTTTAGGTTGGAAGCTACAAAGATGAATTGTTATGTGATATTATGCATATAGATATTTCTATCACTTTTGTTGGGAAGATTGTAGTACTATGACAAGAGAGCTTTCCACGATGGAAGAAGAAATACATACACACTTGAAAAGGATGGTCTTATTCATATGTTTTTACCATCAAATTATGAAAGGGAAAAGGAAGAAGGAAACTCAAGCGTCTTGATGATGAGTGGGAAGGAGCTACTACAAGAAATAAAGAATAAAAATAGGCTCAATTTTATTTGATTGGTAAGCCTAGAGATGTATTTACTGATACAAATTTCAATGAAATACCTACTGAAATTCAAGAATTACTAGATGTGTTTGTTGACATCATTGTTGATGAGTTGCTAAATTAATTACCACCCATAAGAGCCATCAATCACCACATATTCTTGATACTAAGAGAAAGTTTTTCAAATAAAATAGCCTATAGGATGAAACCCAAAGAGAATTAGGGAATCAGAAAGCAGGTTCAATAATTGTCGGATAAGTTATTAATAAAAGAGACTCTAAGCCCTTGCATTATATGTAAAATTTTGAGTATGTTAGAACAGGGTAAATTTTGGAAAAAATTCATGCTCTGGGCATCTGAGATTTGGTTGGCATATTTTCAAACTTCAGTGGTGGAGGTATGGGAAATTGGAAGGGGTTTTATAAAAGTTTATTTCAAATGAAATCAAATTTATTTAAAATCTAGAATTAATTAATTAATTCTATACTTTAAATATTATGTTAAACCGTACACATATTCAACCTACGGATGGTAATCCTTGGTAAAAATTTATGGTTTAAGTAAATTTCAGACCCCTTCTATGCTTTGAGGTTTAATGAATGAGGGGGATCCAAAAAGGGAAGTTTCAATAGTCAAAGTCATGATTATGTGGCCAATTATGGGGAGCTCAGACCCCCTCGTCCGAAACAGCTTACCACCTACTGGACACTCCGAAATCTGGTTTTCAGTTTTGCATGACAAACTCAACGGTAAGCAAATTTTGACTTCAGGGTTGAAATAAATTGACCTCCACTATAGTTTTTTCATGTCCATAGGTTGACTTATGGAAGAGGGACACCACTAGCTTATTTGTGGAATGTTCAGAGACTATTTTAGGCATGATTAGAAACCTACTTGAGAATGTTGAAAGCAGTTCATTCTGGCGCGGACCTTGAAATCCCCCATTGAAATTTGTATAGGTTACTCTGCAGAGACGTGGTATGTTGTGTATCATGGGGTTTCCATAAACGTTTTCCGGAAATCATTTGAAACCTTGTTACATAAATCTCAGGTGGTGACATCAGACTCAATCCATGAGGCTGCACATGAGAGCTTAGAGAATTATGATGTTAACGCATTTTATTGCTTGCATCAACATGGTTTTCAACCGAGAGGATTTGAATTAGGTCATGATAAATAAGCCAATGGCGGGTCTTCCTTCGAGGGAGATTTATCTGCAAGGGCACTGTGGAATTTAGAGGTATCATCTCTATGAGAGAATCTTTTAGATTTAGATAGCCAAAGTGATTTTGATTCAATGATGGGAGATGCCACAGATGTTGAAGATGTATCATATCTTGGAAAGAAGGGTAGGTCATTGTATCTAGCCATGACTCTGGACGGAACTAGCAAGGACAATCCTTTTCTTTTAAACTCTGATGTTGCTTTTGGTGTTGGTGATTCAGATGAGTTTAATCAGGAGGTAGGAGGAAATGAACTTCAAGTTACAAAAGTAGAGGGCTTAATCATTGAATTGGAGATAGTTGATGTTAGAGAGGACTTTGGTAGTGCTTCCAAATTAAAGGCAGAAGATGATCATAGTGTTTCGATCAGAGGGATTGCTGATAAATTTTTTTCTGAATATGCACTGAGAAATCATTTTGAATTAAAAGGTCTCTGCACTAGCAGTGGAAGTCGCAGACTAGACCTCGAAGAATATGACAATCCAAGGCTATCGAGGGTTAAGAATCACTTTCAAACAGTGGATAACTCTAATTTTCGCATTGGAAATGGTATAAATTCATTTCCCAAGATGAATGATTATGAAAAAGGAGACATTGGGCTTTCTAGCGAGTTGCATAATAGTCCGTCGCACCCCCGTTTTTCCAAAGAAGAAGAAAGAAACTCATGTCTAGATAAGACTCAGATACAAGCCTTTTTCCCTGATGGAAATAGAGACTCATCCATTTTTCAGCCATCTGAAATAAGTCTTGAATATATTCGTTACAAAAACAATATTGAATTCCTATCAGATACAGAAAAAATGGAGGAAAAAGAAGATAATTGCTTAAAATGCCATGAACCCTTGAGGCAATCCAATAGAGAAATAGGCAAGTCTCTAGTCCCCTTATTGGATGCCAAAACAACTTATTCTCCTACAACAGTAGTAGAAAATACTACTGACAAAATGCAAAGAGTTTTAGGAAAGAGTGAGAATTTTCATCCATGGACTTCTGAACCAAGGGATGTTTATTTTTTGTGATGCAAATCTTAATAAATAGGAAAAATATGCTAATGATGGGGGAAAAGAGGATCTTGGACCAGACGAGATTTCCCACTATGTTGAGGCATTGGATGTGAATGAATCCTAATTTGACACTGTTCATGACATGGAGGAGGTGTTTCTTGATTTAGCTGAAAGTGGTGGAGGCAGTTTTTGTTAAGCTTCAAACTAAAAGAGGCTTATAAGGACATTCCTCTAGAGGTTATAGGGATGGAGCTTTAGGTGCCTCTACATTAGGTTTGGATAGTGCCTATCCACACATGTAGTATATCCAGAAGCTTGATTGGATCGAAGTGGTTGGAGCAAAGCAAAGAAAAGGAGCTTCCTTTGGGGAATGGTTGGTTGGTGTAAAGGAACATATTGTATACCAAATAAGAGTTCATAGTGGAATAAATCCACAGGATATATAGTTGGTGGAAATTCTCGATGTTTTCCATGATTTCAGCATTTCGAGAGGCTATTAAAGACTACCCTAAACCACTAGAGAAAATTTGTGTGCATGACTTGAGTGCAAAAAATCAGTAGCTATGTTTCATTCCTCATTACATGCAGGCCTTTTTCAATTAGGATGGGTGAGGCCGTTTAGTTCTTGAAAGCATGGATTGCAAAGTTAGCAGTGAATATTTTGAAGTGAGAAACAAAGTCCTCTATTCTCTTAGGTATCAATCAGTTTATACATGAGAATATTGTATTTGCTGACAAATTCATAATAAAGCATGATATTTATGTTTCCCAAAGCTCAAAGCAAAAGGTTTTTTTAGAATAAAATAAGGTAGGATCCTCGTAATAGATTCTTAATTCTAGCAAGAGAAGCTAAGTGGCAGAATTCGAGAATTCAAAGGCATAGGTAGCAAAGTTTCAGGCACCAAAGTAGCAACTACATGGTATCAAGTAGTAGTATTAGAAGTGTGTGAGGGAGAAATGGAAAATTAAAAATTTGTTTTGCAGGTGTATCTTCCAGCTATCCCAGCACTTACTTGACCTCCAGATATCAAGGAAGATCCGTTAATAACAAAATCTTGAGAAGTAGGAGGAATTTTTACACATGTCACCCTTGTTGTAATCATTTCCTTAAATATTGATGATTAATTATACATGTGTCATTAGTTTTATAACATTTTATCTATTTTTAGAAAGTAGATGGAACGTTCGAGTGAAAAGCTAGATCTGGTAGTTTATTCTATATATTGTGATGAAAAATAAAAAACAGGGGGGGGGGGGGATTTGTAAGGAGACTGCCCATTTCTGGAATTGTTTTGACTGTGTCCTTAGTGACTATTTGCAAAGTAATACAAGAGGAGCTGTTTAGGATTCATGTGGTGTCTGAAATGGTGAATTTTCCTTCTATTTTTATGTGTTTTTCCGTTATCTTCCTTTATCATTTTTATGAATTCTTATTGTAAAGAAGAAAATGAAGAATAGGATTTTTTATCTAGAGCACCCTATTCTGGCTATGTTTACAATAGTCAATGTTTCTTAATTTCTCCTTGGTTTCTGCTGAGCTTTACATTTTAGTCTAATTGAGGAATTCTTAATTACTCCTCAATTTCTACTAAACTCCGCTCTTATTGTATTTCCCCATTCCATGTTATTCTCAAAGATCCAAAGAGGTACACCTATCTTGCTTGTTTCACTCATGTTTGATTACTTCTGAAAATTTATCACTCAAGCCCTTTGACTCCATTTCCCAATGGCATTTTTCCCTTGCTTTCCCCACCAAACCAATTCAAAAATCCAAACTCTGAGCCCATTAACTAGCCTAAATTTCCCAAATCAACAAAGCTATATCTAACAGAGAGATCCCTCTCTGGGTCCAGGAGGGCTAGATCCTAGGTACAAAGTGGTTTCCATGTTGCCTTCAGGATTTTGTCTTCAACCTCAGAATTACGGAGTGCTAACATAGTGGCAACCATATTGGGGAACGAAATTTATCTTCCTCAGAAAAGTACATGAAAGTTCATATCTGATTACTGATGGTGGGTAGTGACTAGACACAATAAGGCTAAATTATTCACCTAGAAACTCCATGATTCAATGAACCCAACTTTTGAGCATTCATGCCGAATCCACAGCATGCTTACCAAATTTTCTTCTAAACAAGATGAAAATTTTTGTGGTAGATCTTTTATCTCGTGAAGATTTAAATTCATTCAGGAATCAATTATCAGAATTTCAGCTTGATCATGAAGACTTTCTAGAGCCTGTCTTTCTTATTTTGGAATCAATAATTTTTTTCCTAAAGCTAAAACATATTTTCTTGAGTTACTTGTTGGACAATACGAAAATGGCATTGAACTTTTGAATTCTCAAATTCAGTCATACAATTTCTGAGATCCTAAAGAATTCTTGGAAAATCTTCCTTCTCCAAAGAAAGAGGAAATTGTACTACCTTTTGACTTACATATTGAGGATGATTATGATTTTGAGTACAAAACTGAAGAGGTGGTTTCAAGGTTTAATATTGAGGATACAACTAATCAACTAGTCATTTAAGGCCTAGAAGAAAATATCATACATCATGCTTTTATCGATCCTATAGTAGATTATATGGAGGTTCTTTTTAGCTCAATTTTTCAAACATGTATTCTCTATAAGGATAAAATACATCAGAAGTTCCCATTACATATTACAAATTTGATTATGTGGACACATTATCAAGTTATACTTCTGATTTTCCTGACAAGTAGTGAAGTTGTCCATTTGTTTCTTTAGCTACTTGAATGGCTCCATTGGCATTTTTGTATTACCTGATTCAGTGAGATTATCAGTAGATTAGGGTAGGTAGCAGTGTGAAAATAAGCTTAGTACTCTGACCATCTTTCCAGTTTTAGTTTCAGATCGTTTTTTAGTTGTTAGTTCAATAGTGTCTAGACTTCAATTTCAGCATAGTTCAGGTTTCAGCATTTAGATTTTCAAGGCACAACAATGATTTCAGTTTGACGGTTTGCAATACACAGATCATATTTTTTTTTTGAGGTTTAGAACTAATGAATAAAGTGTTCAGTTGCAGTATTTTTATGGCAGAGTAGATAGCTATCATCTCAATCACCAAGGCAATGATATCCAAATTTAGAGATCCATGGTTCTTTGCTGCCTCGCTGGGAGGAAAACATCCCCAGAAGGAGCCAATGTTAGAATGGGGTAGATTTTGGGAAAAAATCATGCTCTCGGCATATAATATTTGGTTGGAATATTTTCAAACTTTAGTGGTGGAGGTATGGAAAATTTGAAGGGGCTTTATCAAAGTTTATTTCAAATGAAATCAAATTTATTTAAAATGTAGAATTAATTAATTAATTCTATACTTTAAATATTATGTTAAAAAGTACACATATTTAGCTTAAGGATGGTAATCCTTGGTAAAAATTGATAGTTCAAGTCAATTTCGGATCCCTTCTATGATTCGAGGTTTAATGAATGAGAGGGGTCTGAAAAGGGAAGTTTTAATAATGAAAGTCATGATTACGTGGCTAGCTATGGGCAGTTCAGACCCCCCCCCCCCCTCCCCCTCCGTCCGAAAAATCTTACCACCTACTCGACCCTCCGAAATCTGGTTCCGGGTTTTGCATGAAAAACTCATCAGTAAGAAAATTTTTACTTCAGGGCTAAAATGAATTGACCTCCACTGTAGTTATTTCGTGTCCACATGTTGAATGATGGAAGAGGGACACAACTAGCTTATTTTTGGAATGTTCAGAGCCTATATTAGGTGTGATCAGAAACATACTTGAGAATGTTAAAAGTGGTTCATTCTGGCATAGACCTTGAAATCCCCCATTGAAATTTGCATAGGTTTCTCTGCAGAGACGTGGGATGTTACGTAACATGGGGTTTCAATAAAGGTTTTCCAGCAGTCGTTTGAAACCTTGTTATAGAAATCTCAGGCAGTAACAATAGACTCAATCCACGAGGTCGCACAGGAGAGCTTATAGAATTATAATGTTAAGGCATTTGATTGTTTGCATCAACATGGTTTTAAACCAAGATGATTTGAATCAGGGCATGATAAAGAAGCCAATGGCGGGTATGTATTTGAGGGAGAGTTATCTGCAAGGACACTGCCGACTTCAGAGGTATCATCTCTGTCAGAGAATCTTTCAGATTTAGATAGCCAGAGTGATTTTGATTTAATGATGGGAGATGCCGCAAATGATGAAAATGTATCAAATCTTGGAAAGAAGAGTCAGTCATTGTATCTAGCCATGACTCCAAATGGAATTGGAAAGGACAATCCTTTGCTTTTAATATATTATGTTTCTTTTGGTGCTAGCGATTGGGATGAGTTTAATTAGGAGGTAGGAGGAAATGACTTGCAAGTTACACAAATAGAGGGTGGAATCATTGAATTGGAGACAATTGATGTTGGAGAGGACCTTGGCGGTGCTTCCAAATTAAAGGCAGAAGATGATCATAGTGGTTCGATTAGAGGGATTGCTGATAAACTTGTTTATGAAGGTGCACTGAGAACTCGTTTTGAATTAAAAATTCTCTACACTAGCAGTGGAAGTGGCAGACCAGACCTTGAATAAGATGAAAATACAGAGCTATTGAGGGTTAAGGATCACTTTCAAATAGCAGATAAATCTAATTCTGGCATTGGAAACGATAGAAATTTATTTCCTAAGATTACTGATTATGCAAAAGGAGACATTGGGCTTTCCAGCGAGTTGCAGAACAGTCTGCCGTACTCCGGTTTTGACAAAGAAGAAGAAATAAACTCATGTCTAGATAAGACTCGGATACAATCCTTTTACCCTGATGGAAATAGAGACTCATCCATTTTGCATCCATCTCAAATAAGTCTTGAAGATATTCGTTACAAAAACAATCTTGAATTCCTATCAGATATAGAAGAAATGGAGGAAAAAGAAGAGAATTTCTTAAAATGCCATGAACCCTTGAGGCAATCCAATAGTGAAATAGACATGTCTCTAGTCCCCTTATTGGATGCAAAAACAACTTATTCTCCTACAACAAAAATAAAAAATATTGTTGACAAAATGCAAAGAATTGTAGGAAAGAGTGATAATTTTCGTCCGTGGAATTCTGAACCAAGGGATGTTTATTTTTGTGACACAAATCTTAATAAACAGGAAAAAGATGCTAATTATGGGGGAAAAGAGGATCTTGGAATAGACAAGCTTTCACTCTATTTTGAGGCATTGGATTTGAATGAATCCTATGTTGACAGGTGTTGTTTGATTAAGGTGAAAGTGGTGGAGGCAGGTTTGTTCAACTTAAAACTAAAATACGATTATCAGGACATTCTTTTGGGGGTTATAGGGATGGAGCTTTAGGTTCCTCTACATCATGTGTGGATAATGCCTATCCACACATGCAATATATCTAGAAGTTTGATTGGATCGAAGTGGTTGGAGAAAAGAAAAGAAAAGGAGCTTCCTTTTGGGAAAGGTTGGTTGGTGTAATTTAATATATTTTATACCAAATAAGAGTTCATATTGGAAGAAATCCATGGGAGATATAGTTGGTGGAAATTCTCGATCTCTTCCTTGCTCTTAGCATTTCGAGAGGCTATTAAATACTACCCTACACCACCAGAGAAAAGTTGTGTGTATGACTTGACTGCAAAAAATTAGTAGCTATGTTTCATTCATCATTAAATGCCAACCTTTTTCAATTAAGATGGGTAAGGCCATTTAGTTCTTGAAATCACAGATTACAAAGTTAGCAGTGAATCTTTCAAAGTCAGAAACAAAGTCCTCTCTTCTCTCAGGTATCAATCGTCTTATACATTAGAATAATTTATTTGCTGACAAAGTCATAATAAAGCATGCTATGTATGTTTCCCAAAGCTCAGCGCAGAAGGGTTTGTTAGAAGAAAATAACATAACAGATCCTGGTAATATATTCTTAATTCTGGCAAGAAAATACAAGTGGCATCATTCAAGAATTCAAAGGCATAGGTAGCAGAGTTTCAGGCACCAAAGCAACAACTACAGGGTATCAAGTAGCAGTATTATAAGTGTGTGAGGGACAAATGGAAAATTCGAAATTTGTTTTGCAGGTGTATCTTCCAGTTGTCGCAGCACTTACTCGACCTCAACATATCAAGGAAGATATGTTAATAACAACATCCCGAGAAGTAGGAGGAAGTTTTACACATGTCACCCTTGTTGCAATCACTTAAAGACTAACAATTAGTTATACATGTGTCATTAGTTTTATAACAGTTTCTCTATTTTTAGAAATTAGATGGAAGGTTCGAGTGAAAAGCTAGATCTGGTAGTTTAGTCTATATATTGTGATGAAAAATAAAAAGCAAGGGGGGGAAATTGTAAGGAGAAACTATTTATTTCTGGAAATTTTTTCACTGTGTCCTTAGTGTCTATTTGCAAAGTAATACAAGAGGAGCTATTGAGGATTCATGTGGTGTCTGAAATGGTGAAGTTTCCTTCTATTTTTATGTGTTTTTCCGTTATATTCCTTTCTTGGTTTCCTGGATTCTTATTTTAAAGAAGAAAATGAAGAATAGGATTTGTTATCTAGAGAATCGTATTCTGGTTGTGTTTACAATAGTCTATGTTTTCTATTGATGCCAAATCGAGGAATTCTTAATTTCTCCTCAGTTTCTGCTGAGGTTTACATTCTAGTATAATTGAGGAATTCTTAATTTCTCCTCAATTTCAATTGAATTCCGCTCTTATTGTATTTCCCCATTCCATTTTATTCTCAAATACCCAAAGAGGTTCAACTAGCTTGCCTCGTTTCACTCATGTTTGATTACTTCTACAAATTGATCACCCAAGCCCTTTGACTCCATTGCCCAATGGCCTTTTTCCCTTTCTTTCCCCACCAAACCAATTCAAAAATCCAAATTATGAGCCCATTAACTAGCCTAAATTTCCTAAATCAACAAAGCTATATCTAACAGAGAGATCCCTCTCTGGGTCCAGGAGGGCTAGATCCTATGCCCGAAGTGGTTTTGATGTTGCCTTTGGGATTCTGTCTTCAGCCTCGTAATTAGGAAGCACTAACAGGGTCCAAAAAAATATGGATGCTAGAGAATGTGTATTGATTCGAGAACAATAAAAAATATAATGGTAAGGTGCATATTTCTTTTAACTCATATGAATGATATAATAGATTGTTTGAGCGGTGCAAATTGTTTTCCAGAATCAGATCTGAGAAGTGGATATCACCATATTAGGACGAGAGAGGGATATGAATGGGAAAAAAATTATAAAACCAATTATGGCTTATATGTGTGTCTTGTCAGGCCTTTGTTTCTTGACCAATGCACCTAGTATATTCATGAGACTCATGAATGAAGGCCTAAAGAATTTTGTTGGAAAATTTCTAATTTTCTGTGTAGATGATATTCTTGAATTTAGTAAAACCAAGGAAGAACATTTCAGGTTCTTGAAATTGGTGTTGAATAATTTATAGTAGGAAAAAATCCTAGTAAACCTAAAGAAATTTTCCTTCATGAAAACATAATTAACCTATCTAGGTTTTATAATCTCTCTAGAAGGACTAAATATGGACACAGGGAAGGTGAAAGTTGTGAAGGAATGACCTACCCCAACGAATATTCATGGGGTAATAATTTTTCATGGGTTGGCTAGCTTCTAAAGAAGATTCATTAGAAATCTTATCCATATATGTGCACCAATAGATGAGACCATAAAAAAGGAACATCAACAATTTAAGTGAATTGTTGAAACTGAAGGAGTGTTTAAATTGTTGAAATAAAATATAAAATAATAATCAATTTTAACTTTTCCTTATTTTCATAAAATTTTCCAAGTCAAGTGTGATGCAAGAAAATGGGTCATTGGTGTTGTTCTAAATTAGGATAAGAATGATATTGCTTATTTTAGCAAGAAGATGAATGGAACCAAATAGAAATATTCTATCCATGACAAAGAATTGCATGCTATCATACAATCTCAAAAAGAATGGAGGCATTATCTCATACGTGGGGAGTTTATCTCATATACTGACAACCGTGATTTTTCAAGTTTATAACTAGGAAAGAGAAGTTAAATCAAAAGAATCTCAAATGGGTTGAGTTCATCCAAGTTTTCACTTTTGTTATTAAGTGTATAAGCTCAAAAATTCCCCTTGAGTACACACCATACACTATTTGAAATTGGATATTTATTGTACTTCTTTTAGGTGAATCATTGTAACAAAATTCATCTTGTGGAAGAAATTGGTCACACTGTCTTCTATGCTCACTTGCAAAGCATCTTATTAAATTTCCCAAGCTCTTGTTTCTTGCTTCAGTTTTCCCATCCATTTGAGGGTGATAGGATGAACTGAAGGAAATATTTGTTCCATCCTTTTTACAGGACGTAATTTAGAAATTTCCAACAAATTGTGTGGCCCTATCTGAAACTATAATTATGAGTATCCCATGTAATATCACAAATTCCTTGAAAGAAAAATTTGCAATATGAGTGGCATTAGTAGTCTTATAATAGGGTATAAATTGTACCATTTTAGAGAATCCGACCAGAACTACAAATATTGAATAATATCCCTTCTAAGTTATAGTTAGACCCAAAACAAAATCGATGCTTATAACATCCCATGGTCTACTTGGTATGGGTAATGACTGATATAAACTAGCATTTTGTTGCATCCCCTTGGGATATTAACAAATTTTACATTTACCCACAAAATTTTTAACATTAGATCTCATACGTGGCCATAAATAAAAAGAAATTAGTTTAGAATATGTTTTATCATATCCAAAGTGAACAACTAATCCTCTACTATGGTTTTCTGTCATTAAGTTTTCCCTCATTCAGTACTTCAAAATCAGGGAAAATTTTAAGGATGGAAATTTATTTTAAAGTCTAGAAACCTTGGCGAATCTCACCAGTATACAATATGCAATTTGTAAAATGTTTGGAATTTTTTTGAAAAAATATTGAAATTTATAATAATTTTATATAGTATTTATATAAAAATTTGGCGATTTTTAAGGTAAAATAATTTTATACTATAAAATTTGGGCGAATAATTTTTAGAAAAAAATGAAATTAATGAATATTATTTTTGGAAAAAGCGTGGAAAATTAGCCCACTTGCAAATATTAGCCCCTAAAATTTTCCTTGTTCAAAATTCACAATTGGATATTCTTGAACAATAACCCCTTTTGAATCATATACTCGATCCTAGGAGTGTTATCCCTCATCACTAGATTCCCACATGCTTCATAAGCTTCTATAAATTCTTGGTGCTCCTTGTACATTCCTTTAGATGTTCAAATAAAAAAGTACCCACTTGGAATTCTTACAAAACCAAGCACCTCTTGCTCAAAGCATCTATAACCTTGTTAGCATTCCTACTATATCTCTAGACAAGGTATTATTAGGGAACTCCTTTTGGATATTTAGAACAACGAATGTAAAAAATAAAATGGGTTGGTATTATAAGGGTATTTACAAGTGGTATCAGAGATGTACTTATAGCATTGGGCCTCTCTTGGGTCTTGTAACTAAAATTTCTATAGCTCTCATTAAAAAATTACATAAAATTGTTAGATAACTTAAAATGGTGGAATAATTCAATGGAAATTTTTTGTGGGATCACCAAGGAGTGATGCAGAACATGACACTTAACTAGGAATGGTCGGGGGGTGGAACCAGTAATGAAAAAATGAAATAATATGAATTTTTGCAAGTGATAATAAGTATGAAAATATATTTGGATGATATTAAATTTAATTAAGAAAGGTTGGTCAAAGCTAGAGAGGATCAATAAGAAATCAATGGATACATGTTAAAGAACTTTGAGGATGAGAGAGCAAATAAAAATATTGATAGGAAAATGACAAGAATTAAATATGTTAGTACAACAAGTATTATAAATTCAATAACTTCTAGTGGTGGCCAAATAGATAAATCTAGGGATCAATACATACAAAAATCAAGTAGAAGCACTTCCCTACTTAGAAAAAGGAGATCATCTTCTCATCTACAATGAGAGTTTACGAAAATTATACCTCCCAATTCGATGGTGAATCTAAAGGAGCATAGGCATGGCTCTTCAATGTGTCTGAATACTTTTAAGTATACAATTATCGAAGTAATATTAAGGTAAGGCTAGCCACCTATCACATGACTGGTAAGGAAACCTTATGGTGGGAAGAAAACAAGGAGGTTAGGAGAATAAGAGGCAATAATTTAACTTGGAAATTGTTCATAAAGGAATTCAAAAATAAGTATTTAACTGATATATATTTTGATGAGGGATTTAAGGAGTTGTATGAGCTGAAATTAAGACAACTCACTATGGATGAGTTTGTTAAAAAATTCATGACTTTGTTGAGATATGTTCCATACTTGAAAGAGAGAGAGAAAAACTTCAAATATTTTTCAGTTGTTTACCTTTCTCATATAAAGAAAGAATTAAATTTGATCAGCCAAAAACAATGGATGAGACAATTAGAAAATAAAAAATGTGTTTCAATTAGATCAAGAAAAAAGGGAGAAATTATGAAGGATGGGTATCAAAGAAACCTAAAATTTTTAACAAAACGGGTTTAAAAATGCCACTTTTACTAAAAGTGTACAAGCAGGAAACTACCACAAAAATATTAATCAATAGAAAAATATTGGGCAGAAGGGAGGATCTGCTATAGGAAGTAAAAATTTTAGTGAGGCAGTGAAACCACCCATTAAATCTTGGGGTTGTGGTGAAAATCACATGTGGATAGATTGTCCACATAATCCATTAAAGAAGAAAATAATGTTAAATTAGATTCAATAAGCATCAAAAGTAAATGATGTAGCTGGTAATACACCTAAATTTGGTGTTGCATTGGATGGAATATAGGTAGACCATCATTCAACCATGGTTTAAGTTCAAGGTAAAATATTTGACAAAAAATTATTTATGCTTATAGATCCAAGATCTACCTTGAATTATGTTTCCCCTTCTATAATTGAGAAGTATGAACTTATAAAGGAAAAAAAAATAAGCTCTGGTTAGTACATTTGTCTAGAAGAACTAAAGGAAAGAACTAAAATTAATAAGACCTTCACCATAGATATGAACAGAATGCAAACTATCCTCAATTTGAATATTCTACCATTAGGATCCTATGATATCTTCATAATAATGGACTGTGTTAGGTCCCTATAATACTAGTGTAGCCCCTTATTGTTATTTTTAGTGTAGCCCCATTATTTTTATTGTTGTGTCCATGTACTCCTTATATTGTTATTATTGTGCCCCATAGAAGCCCACTATTTTTATAGTTGTTACTTTATATTATTATGTTATGTAGGCTCTAATTATATTCTGATCCCTTAGACTCCTATATATAGAAAGGAGGTCTTATCATTTGTATCATCCAAGAATTGCTAATTTATGTAATATAAGGGAGTTTTCACCCTCGAAGAGGCCATTTCTCAAGTTGTTCGACTATCTTTTATTTATTTTGTGAGATGGTTGCATAACATTTGGTATCAAAGCTTTTGATTCTAGGGTTTCTCTTCTTGAAACATGTCATCATGGAATTTTCACTACAACTTTTTTTCTACAAATATTCAGAAGCTGAAATTATAACCATGTAGATTCAAAATATTGGTGAACCTCATGTAAAATTTTTAGATCTTGATTTTCTATATTTCGGATATATGATCTGCGGGAGTTAGAGTTGTTGCAGGCTCCATAATTTCATCTCAAACAGGTGACCTCGGGAAAATTGTCATAAATTTCATTTCAAACATCAGATTTGAATTCTTTCAAACGTGGTTGGAAGTGCACACATTGTAGCTTTTCTTGTAAAAATTTAAGGAAGGAATATTTAAACAATGACATGTGGAATCCCGTACAATTTCTCTCTACAGAACTGGTCCATAATCAGTTCATCGTGGAAGATTTGGCATAAATATATATTGAAGAATCCTTTTGGTATGACTTATTGGAATTTTAAATAAGATTCATAGGGCTACACAAATACCAAACTTCAGAACATGGAGATCCAAAATTTGATAGTTACAACCTTTGCAAGGTCGAGCTCCTAAAATAAAGAAAAAGGTGTGTATGTTTTTTAAAATTGCATAAATTTTGATTGAAGAATCTGCTTGAAGTGATTCCAAGGGAATATTGAAGCATATATATCAATATTGTGTTCAAAAAATCCTCCCAAAAAAAATAATTCCACACCCATTAAGCCCTTGGAAAACTCTAGTATGACTCATGAAGGGGAAGAATTGTAGAATGATATATCAAAATTACGCAATCAAGTGCAAGAAATTTCACTCTCACAAAGAGAAACCAAAGATGACATGGAGGGTATAAAAGAAGATATGGAAGCTAAGATGGATGGTTTGAAAGAATACATAGAAGGTTTGAAGGAATTTTTGACAAAGTTGTTGCAACAAAAGGATTCCTTGTGGTGACAAGGCAATCCATGAAAATCATGTTGGGAAAAATACTGAGAGGGGGGGTGAATCAGTACCCATACACTACTTTCCTTTTGTAAACTCGCATATACACGCGGATATCTTCATACGACTCGCGTATTAGCAAAGATGTAAATATACGAGATATTTATTAACTTAGTTCTTTGCAATATTCATTCATTAGATGTTCTATAAACAGTAAACATGTGCAGTAAGAACAGAATAAGCCATCACACAAAGCATCACACATGAACACCAGGGTTTTTAGGTGGAAACCCAAGTCGGGAGAAAACCACCGCTGCAGTTGCTCAGCCTTCAATATTTTATTATAGAGAAAACATCTTACAACATATGTGCTGGTGCAGACTCCTACCAGCACGCAGGCACCCACCTGCGCTCGTTTACCAGCCTCTCCTGGAAGGGAGCTCCAACCCCCTGACTCGTTTACCAGCCCCTCCTGGAAGGGAGCTACAACCCCCTGCTCTCGTTTACCAGCCACACTTGGAAGGGAGCTACAACCCCCTGACTGAAGGCTACAACCCTCAGCACCTCTATGGACCACGTTTCATCAATTTTCACACTGGATCCAAACAACTTCAATAGAGAACAAATTGCAGGCCTCGTTTCATCATATATTCAGACTGGACCCACTCCATACATTTAAGCACAGTCAAACATGAAACTGATACATATAACTCACTGACAGATATTAGTAAACCAGCAGAACAGATCAGATATTTCTTACCACAGACTTCAGCAAACCCTAGTTTGCATACGTGCTTTCCTTTCACTGATGTCGCGTATATACGTGCTTCCATTCACATAAACCAGCGTATACTTCTGTACATATTACAGATCTAATTTCATTGCGCATACGCGCTTTCTCTTCGGCGAAGCCGCGTATATACGCGCTTCCTCTACGGAAAACAAGCGTATGGTTCTTCAGGCATTTAGGTCATTGCAATTCTTCAGAACAGATACATCACACAGATTTTTACCCTTTACTTCAGACAGATGTTCGCCTCATCTCAGATCTAATCATTCCATAAACAAATCTAGCAAATACAAGTACATTTCAGATCTAGATCCCCTTCTTCATCATTGGTGCATCATACATTCAAATCTATCATTCAACTGTAACCCTTTCCATTCAGATATCCTTCAGAGAGAAGTATTCATTCAAGTTTAGACATCTTGAATCCACACCCATGATTTGCACAATGAATTTCTTCTCTTTATATAGGTTTACCCTTTATCAATACCATGAGCCAAAACCACATTACTTCCGACGGTATTCCTGGACGAGGTCATTTAGACGAATCATTACCCAATACAATGGGTCAATACCATGGTGGTTACCCCTGGTTTTGCACTTTATGAGCGCTTTTGCCCATACACGACTTGGCACGTTGTTTCCCGCGTGCATACGCGACTTCTCCTAGGCAAATCCGCGTATGCCTTGAGACATACTCTTTTCATCATAGATCTAGCACATACTGAATTTATTTCTTCATTCTCTTCTGTACTCACTGTAGATACATCAGATTTACTTCATCAAGAACATATTCTATCAAGCACAACTTCATCAAGTAAGTTGCCATCATCTTCATCAAGTGGGTTGCCATTCAAGGACAACATTCAGCATCATATTGCTTAACAAACATCATTTCACATTAGATTTACATCATTTACCAAGTCCATCAGGTCAAGAATAACGTCATTAGGTGGATTTCCATCAAGTTTCATCATAGATCTAGCACATATTGAATTCCTTTCTTCATTATCTTCTGTACTCTCTGTAGATACACCAGATTTACATCATTTAACAAGTTCATCAAGTAGGTTTCCATCATCTTCATCAAGTGGGTTTCCATTCAAGGACAACACTCTATCAAGTGGCTTGTCATTAAGGACAACACTCAGCATCATATTGCCAACAAACAACATATCACATCAGATTTACATCATTTACCAAGTCCATCAAGTCAAGAATAACTTCATCAGGTGGATTGCCATTAAAGACAACACATGTCAACAATCTCATGTCTTCATCTTCATTCAGTGGGTTGCCATCAAGGACAACACTCTGCATCATATTTCCAACAATCTCCCCCTTTGGACTTGATGGCAACCACGATGGTGTTTGATCACAACAGATAGGTACATTAAGAATACAATGACATCATGTCACTCTCCCCATTCTTGGACACCATTCTTTCTCTTCATTCAAACACCATGTCACTCTCCCCCTTTGACATCAAGGGCAAAGGGCAGATCAAAACCAACACACTCTCCCCCTTTTCTCCTCATGTAGAAGAAGCGTTGTGCAAATCTGATGTATACATATTTTTTCAATGAGGTACATGACTCTATGAACTTCCTATCACAAAAGACTCATCAAATATCCAACTAAGTGGATTTACATCTGAGACTCAAGTACCCAACCAAGTGGGTTTACACATTTCAACTCAGCTACCCAACCAAGTGGGTTTACAAAATTTGACTCAGCTACCCAACCAAGTGGGTTTATAAATTTGCAAGTCCTTACATGACTGAATATTACAATTTTACATCATGGGTCTCAACAAGACCTTTTCATCAAATTACAAATAAGACCATTTATGACCAACACCAGAAAATCCTCAAGAAAGAGAACATGTTTCAGAATAATGCCAACAATGCATTATACTCAACAAAGCTAATGCTCCCCCTGAATCTGTGCATCCAAGCATCCTTTCCATATGACTAAGGCTCCCCCTTAGTTTGTGCATCCTGAACACTTTCACCAAAAAATCATCAAGGCATCTTTATCAAAACATTAGAAATAGAATTATGAGAACTGGAACACCACCAGAGATACCAAACAGTATCAGAGATACCAAACAGCACTGCAGCTGTGCTGAAGAAAGCTGACCCCAAACAGAAATTTGTCAGCAACCAGACATACGTGGTTTTATGTGCATGAACTCGCGTATATACGCAACTGTGTTTCAGGAAATCCACGTATCCAATACCATATTCTATATTTTAACCAGATCTGATCCTCTGTGAGGAAAAGACAGTGTTCAGCTTCTTTCTGAGATATTTGAATGCTTCCCCGGAATACAGATAGATAGAACAGTGTAGTTGTGTCTTCAAGCGTCATCCAACGGTTGTAGCATAAGCTCATTAGTAACCAAGCCTTCAGATTCTTTGCAACATCAATACATTCTTTCCAAGAGAAATTATCATACCAGAACAACATCTTCAAATATGTGTCAAGCAATCATCCATGTGGTCCAATATCACCATGATCTTTAAGATTTAACATGATGTAATAAATGTAGGAAAAAGGTCTCAACCATAGTAACAAACTCTGCATGATCTATTCTTATCTCTGAATCATAAGACTTCCAATTCATCCATGTGTGAGCACAAAAGATACTTTTTAGCAAACAAGGCTCAAAATCTCATCATAATAAACCATGTACCAAGTCATCATCATTTAAGCATGAGTATCACAATAACCAAAGAATAAGCAGTCATAGTGCCAACAATGCAATCATTAGTATTCAACCTGCTGCTCCCCCTGAACCAGTGCTCCTTCTTAACTTGTGCAACCTGAATACGTTCATCAGCAAGTCATCAACAACAATCTCTGCATGAACTGCCCTTATCTCCGAATTATAAGACTTTCATCTCAACAATGAATACTCTTCATCAAAAAGCAAACAGGACTCATCCATAATCTTCAACATAAGAAACCAAGTATCATATCATCATTATTTAGAACTGAGAAAGTAAGCTGATACAGAGTCAATAATACAGTTATTAACAGTCAGACTGATGCTCCCCCTGAACCTCTGCTCCAGATCTTCAGTTATCATATAAATTCTCTTATCATCAATGCATACGCGACTGTGTCTGCTGGAACTCGCGTGTATACGCGACTTTTGTTCATCGAACCCGCATATGGAAAGTGAAGCATAGAAATTTTTCACATTCCTTCATCTCCCCCTGAACTTGTACTTCCTGTACCTATTTTCTTCATATCAGATGCTCTGTCAGAAATACATATAACCAGAATAATCAAATCAACCATGAGAGTCATCATACATTGCTCCCCCTGTGACGATACATTACTAAATCTCATAATGTATCCTACATCATTCCTGCAGTCAATAAGAGAAGTAAGCTTCAGAAGTGGATGACTGCAGTAGGGTCAGAATTCCCTACGTTTCTGACTGGTCCTCCTTCTTTTTCAAAATTTGCTTGAACTTCCTAACTGTGTGCTGAAAATTGTCCACTTTCTCAGATCTGTTCGACCTGCATTCTTTTTCTACATGTCCATACTTGTTACAAGAATAACATCTCATGTGTCCAGAGAAATAAGCATAAGAATTATAACGAGTATTTCTAATCTTCCTCCTTTGGCAATCAGCTGCTTTATGTCCATACTTGTTACATGAAAAACAATATCCCTTGAAGAAATCAGAGTACCTTTCTATGTAGGAACTGTTTGTTTGAGGCTGAAATGATCTGCTCCTGCAATTTGCTGCAACATGCCAATAATTATGGCATTTAAAGCATTCAACATTATTGACTGATTTCCTTTGATATTTCATCATTGTTGGTTGACCTTTTGTCTCTTTCAACACTTCAGGTTTTGCATTGACATCCTATGAATTTTTAGCACTTCCTTGTGAGCTAGATTCTCCTTTAACAGTTTCATGGAAACTAAGACCAAGTTTGATAGCAGGAGACCTTTGATTACTCAGAATATTGTCCAAAATATTAGTACTATCTTGAAACCTCAAAAGTTTAACTTTTTCTTCTAATTTACCTTTGAGAATGTTTACTTCAACCTCCAAGGCTTGGCATTGCTTCGTCATGCTTTCTTCTTTCCTTCTTCCATCTTCTACTTGATCATTCAGATTTAGAATCTCTTCTTTCAACCAATTTTCGTTTTCTTCACATGTTTGTTGCAGCTCTTCATTCTTCTTATTTGATTTTTCCAGATCTTCTTTAAGAGAGATGATTTCTGCTTCAAGTCCTTCCTTTTCAAATGACAGAGGTTCTTTATTCTTCTTATTTGATGCTTCGAGATTTACTTTCAGAGATATGTTTTCTGCTTCAAGTCCTGCATTCTTCTTATTTGAATTATATAGGTCTTCCTTGAGGGAGATGATTTCTGCTTCAAGCCTTTCCTTTTCAAATGATTGTAGAGGTTCCTCATTCTTCTTACTTGATGCTTCAAGATCTGCTTGTAGAGAGACGATTCCAGCTTCAAGACCTTCATTCTTCTTGCTTGATTTTTCGAGATCTGCATTTAGATCGTTGATTTCTGCTTCTAGTCTTTCAATTCGATTGGATGCATAAGTATGAAACCTTTAATACTTGTCTACCTGTCCATTCAGCATTTCTATTTGTTCTTTCATTTGAGAGATCATCTCTTTGTAGATAGATTCTTTCTTATTAGATGAACTTTGTAGTTCTTCAACTTTAATCTTGAGAGCTTCTTCTAGATCCATAACTTTACTTTCAATATCTATATCATTTCTTGCACAAAGAAGATTATCACAAGGACCCCAATCACTACCTGAATCATCTTCTTCAATTTCTGCTATACATGTTTTCTGAGATATTTCCTTGCTTCGAGTAGCCTTCTTCTTTTGCTTCTTTTCCATGAGCACTTTCAGATCATGGTCAGAATCTTCTTCATCTTCACTGGACACTTCATCATCATCTTCATTTGCATAATAACTCTTCCTCTTTTCAAATTGTTTCCTTTTACCATGTTTTTCTCTATAAGGACATTTAGCAGCATAGTGACCAACTTTTCCACACTCAAAACATTTGAAGGGAAGCTTACCTTTGAATCTTCCAGTACCTAGTTGGAGTTTTCTCACAAAATTCGCTTCTTCTTCTTCGGATATATAGCTGGATTCCTTGACAACTTCCTTTTCTTTTCCTTTTGCAGATGCCTTAAAAGTAGCCTCTTTGATTTGAGAAGGACCTCCTTGTCTCATTTCAAAAGCAGTCAGAATACCATGTAATTGAACAATAGTAAGAGTTTGCAGATCTTGCCTTTCTTCAATAGCTGAAACTTTAGAGTCAAATTTTGAAGTCAGGGATCTTAAGACTTTTTCCACCAGAGTAGTATTGGTTATGGTTTCACCCAAATTTCTCATTTGATTTACAATATCATCCAAATGTAATAAGAAATGGGCAATACTCTCATCACTATGCATCTTCAAATTTTCATATTCAATTCTAAGAGTTTGGAGTTTTGCACTTTTTACCTTTGTGTCTCCTTCATAACTTAGAATGATTTTGTCCCATATTTCTTTTGCTGAATGTAGCTACATCACTTTAGCAAATTCTGGTTCAGACATGCTTCCTAATAAGACATTCACCGCTTTGGCATTGATTTCATACTTCTTCCTTTCAGCTGCATCAGTAGGAATACTTGTCGGATACTGATAACCTTCTTCCACGATTGCCCATACATCTGCACCAAGACTTTGCAGATATGCTTTTGTTCATACCTTCCAGAATATCAGATTGCTTCCATTGAATAGAGGTGGCTTTATAGACATTACTCCTTCAAGACTTCCCATTGCGACGGATCTCCTTCAAGCGATCAATCTTCTGTAGAAGAACCCGCTCCGATACCAATTGTTGGGAAAAATACTGAGAGGGGGGGGGTGAATCAGTATTTAGGGAAAACTAAAACTTTTTACTTTTTCATGCTCTAAAACCCATACGCTACTTTGCTGAAGCCAACTAGCATATACACACGGATATCCTTCATAAAACTCACGTATACACAGAGATCTAATTATGCCATTAATTCTTCACTTATATCATTCCATCATTCATTCATTAGATGTTCTACAAACAGTAAACATGTGCAGTAAGAATAGAATAAACCATCACACATAAGCATCACACATGAACACTAGGATTTTAGGTGGAAACCCAAGTCGGGAGAAAACCACCGCTGCAGTTGCTCAGCCTTCAATATTTTATTATAGAGAAAACATCTTACAACATATGTGCTAGCGCAGACTCCTACCAGCACGCAGGCACCCACCTGCGCTCGTTTACCAGCCTCTCCTGGAAGGGAGCTCCAACCCCCTGACTCGTTTACCAGCCTCTCCTGGAAGGGAGCTACGACCCCTCGATCTCGTTTACCAGCCTCACCTGGAAGGGAGCTACGACCCCCTGACTGAAGGCTACAACCTTCAGCACCTCTATGGACCACGTTTCATCAATTTTCACACCGGATCCAACCAACTTCAATAGAGCACAACTTGGTGTGCCTAGTTTCATCAAATTTTCGTACCGGACCCACTCCACACATTTGCTCAAAACATACAACCAAACCGATATAGACATCTCGTGAATCGTAGAATACAGCAAGAATCAATCGTAATGTGACGGGACGCCATACCATACATGCTTCGCCAGTCCGCGGTTTGCATACGCGCTTTTCTTCCACTGATCCCGCGTATATACGCGCCTTCTACCATACAAACCCGCGTATACTTCTGTACATATTATAGATCTAATTTCACTGCGCATATGCGCTTTATCTTCAGCGAATCCGCGTATATACGCGCTTCTTATGCGGCAAACTAGCGTATGGTTCTTCA
>CM076572.1:1345787452-1345957775 GCA_034641835.2 Pinus albicaulis | reverse complement strand
AGCAAGCCCTAGTTTGCATACGCGCTTTCCCTTCACTGATGTCGCGTGTATACGCGCTTCCGTCCATACAAACCAGCGTATAACTCAGTGTATATTTTATTGCGCATACGCGCTTTCTCTTCGCTGAAGCGGCGTATATACGCGCTTCCTCCGCGTTGAAGTAGCGTATAGATCTTCAATTATTATAGACGGGATGTTCTTGGTCCCGGTCCTTCGATTCCGAATTTGCCCAATCACGCCAAAGCAGACAACACTGCTTTGAATGTTCGCCTCATCATAGATCTCGCCTTCCATAACAGTTTAGTAGATACATTTCAGATCTAGATCCCTTTCTTCATCATTGGTGCATCATCCAATCAGATTTATCTTCAAGTGTAACCCTTTCATTCAGATCTACTTCAGAGAGAAGTATTCATTCAAGCTCAGACATCTTGCACCACACTCCCCTTTTTGCACAATGAATTTCTTCTCCTTTTATATGATTACCCTTTGTCAATACCATGAGCCCCTTTTTCAATACCATGGACCAAAACAATACCATAAGCCCAAAACTACTTGGACGGGGTCAATTAGGTGGATCATTACCCAATACAATGGATTAATACCATGGTGGTTACCCTTGGGTTTGCACTTTTGAGCGCTTTTGCCCATACGCGACTTGAAACGTTATTTTCCGCGTGTATACGCGACTTCCCCTAGGCAAATCCGCGTATACCAAGAGACATACTCTTTTTCAACATAGATTTAGCACTTGCTGACTTCTTTTCTTCACTGCCTTCTGTACACACTGCTGATACATCAAATTTACTTCATCAAGAACATATTCTATCAATCACAACTTCATCAAGTGAGTTGTCATTCAATGACAACACTTAGCATCATCTTGCTAACTAGCATCATATCACATCAGATTTACATTGATTACCAAGACCATCAAGTCAAGCATAAGTTCATCAGGTGTATTGCCATCAAGGACAACACATGTCAACTGTCACATGTCTTCATCTTCATTCAGTGGGTTGCCATCAAGGACAACACTCTGCATCATATTTCCAACAATCTCCCCCTTTGGACTTGATGGCAACTATGATGGTGTTTGGTTACTACAACAGATAGGTTAGGTACCATATCACTCTCCCAAATATGTCACTCTCCCAAATATTTGACATCATTATCTTCTCTTCATTAAAACACCATGTCACTCTCCCCTTTTGACATCAAGGGCAAAGGGCGGATCAAAAACCAACACTCTCCTCCTTTTCTCCTCATGTGGAAGAAACATTCTGCAGATCTGAAATGTGCTGAAGTGGCCAAAACTCCCCCTGAGTTCATGCTGAATCTTCAAACATATTTGTCAAAGAAGTACATGACTCTATGAACTTCCTATCACCAAAGACTCATAATTACATCAATTATCCATCCAAGTGGATTTACATATGAGACTCAACTACCCAACCAAGTGGGTTTACAAATTTGACTCAGCTACCCAACCAAGTGGGTTTACAAAATTGACAAGTCCTTACATGACTGAATATTACAATTTTACAACATGGGTCTCCACCAGACCTTTTCATACAATACAAATATGACTTTTTTTTTTCATAACCAATACCAAAAGGTCCTCAAGAAAGAGAACATATTTCAAAAACCATCATAATACCAACACTGTATTACACTCAGCAAAGCTAATGCTCCCCTTGAATCTGTGCAACCAAGCAATCTTTCCAAAGACTAAGGCTCCCCCTTAGTTTGTGCATTCTGAAAACTTCCACCAACAAAACATCAAGGCATCTTCATCAAAACATTAGAAACAGAATTATGAGAACTGGAACACTGTCAGAGATACCAAACAGTATCAGAGATACCAAACAACACTGCAGCTGTGCTGAAGAATGCTGAACCAACCAAAAAATTGTCAGCAACCAAACATACGCGGTTTTATTTGCATGAACTTGCGTACATACGCGACTGTGTTTCAAGAAACCCGCGTATCACAAAGACATCTTCTAAATTTCAACCAGATTTGTTCTTTTGACTGGCAGAGACCACTCCCAGCTTCTGTCTTAGATACTCGAACGCTTCCCTGGGCAGAGGTTTGGTAAAGATATCAGCAACTTGTTCTTTGGAGGTAACATACTCCAACTTCACTTTTTGCTCAAGCACTTGTTCACGTAGGAAATGATATTTGATGGGAATGTGCTTGGTTTTCGAATGCATAACAGGATTCTTAGAAATACTGATGGCACTTGTATTATCACACATAATGGAGATAGGAGTTGTACATTTGATTTGAAAATCTTGCAAGGTTTGCATCATCCATAGGAGTTGAGTGCAACAAGATGCGGCAGCTACATACTCTGCTTCAGTTGTTGATAAGGCAATAGAATTTTGCTTCTTGCTGAACCAAGATACTAACCGGGGTCCCATATAGAATGCACCACCACTAGTGCTTTTCCGATCATCAACACTTCCAGCCCAATCTGCATCAGTGTAAGCATGAAGAGTAAGATCGGCATTCTTTGGATACCATAGACCAAAGTCTTGAGTTCCTTGTAGATATTTGAATATTCTTTTAACAGCCTGAAGGTGAGACTCTTTTGGATTAGCTTGGAATCGTCCAACAATCCCAACTGCATGCATAATGTCTGGTCTAGTCCCAATGAGATAAAGTAGACTTCCTATCATTGATCTGTAATCTGGTTGATTCACCGTGGGAGAATCATCATGAGAACTGAGATTGCATCCAGTTATCATTGGAGTGCTTACAGGTTTGCATTCTTCCATGCCATACTTCTTCAGAATTTGCTTAAGATATTTTTCTTGTGATAGGAATATACCATTTGTAGATTGATGCACTTGCAAGCCAAGAAAGAAAGTTAGTTCCCCAAGCAAAGACATTTCAAATTCTTGCTGCATGACAGAAGCAAATTTCTGACTCATAGATTCTTCGTTACTCCCAAAAATGATATCATCAACATATACAACCACAATCAATAGTTTATCATTTTCAACTTTTGTGTATAAGTTGCTATCAGCAGAACCCTTTGAAAATCCTTGTTGATGAAGATATTTGTCAAGACGATAATACCATGCCCTTGGAGCTTGTTTGAGACCATATAGAGCCTTTTTAAGTCTACAAACAAGATTTTCATCATTTCCCAAAATGAATCCTTCCGGTTGTTCTATATATACTTCTTCTAGATCACCATTAAGAAAAGCAGATTTAACATCCATTTGATAAACTTTGATTTGTTGATAACTTGAAAAAGCAAGAAACATTCTTATGGCTTCGAGTCTAGCTACAGGAGCAAAAGTTTCTTCAAAGTCTATACCTTCTTGTTGAGTATACCCTTTGCAAACCAGTCTAGCTTTGTTTCTTACAACATCCCCATTCTCATTTAACTTGTTCTTGAAAATCCATTTAGTTCCAATGACATTTTTATCATCAGGTCTTGGAACCAAATCCCAAGTGTCATTCTTCTCAATTTGAACAAGTTCTTCATCCATGGCTTGCCTCCAACATTCATATTTGCTAGCTTCATTGACATTGTGTGGTTCAATTGTGGATAGAAGTGCAAAATGATTAGAAGATCCCATAAGAGTTCTCCTTGTTCGTACACCAGATTCTTTGTCACCCAAAATTTGAGTTTCAGGATGATTCTTTTGAACATATCTGGATGGAGCTTTTTCAGATAGATCATCTTCAGGTTCTTCATTGGATCCACTGTCTACATCATTGCTATTTGATGTAGAAGGCCATATGTCGCCATCATCTTCATTTGCGGTTTGTTTTTCTTCTTTAGGAGCTGCAGGAGACTCATCAATGACAACATCAATACATTCAACAACCTTTCGAAGCCTTTTATTGTAACATGTGAAAGCTTTGCTTGACGAAGAGTAACCAAGAAATATCCCTTCATCTGATCTAGGTTCAAACTTGCCAAGTTTTTCATCATTATTTTTGATAAAGCATTTACTTCCAAACACCTTAAAATGCTTCACAGTGGGAGAATTGCCATACCAGAGTTCATATGGAGTTTTGTCACTATTTACCCGAACATGAGCTTTATTGAGAATGTTAACTGCTGTATGTGCTGCTTCACTCCAGAACATGTCAGGAACATCAGAATCAGAAAGCATAGCTCTAGCCATTTGAACAATTGTTCTATTCATTCTTTCTGCTACACCATTTTGTTGTGGAGTGCCTGCTACAGAGAACTGTCTTTTAATGCCATGTTGTTCACAAAAATCAAAGAATTCATTTGATGAATATTCTCCTCCTCGATCAGATCTAAGACACTTGATTTTAGATCTAATTCATTTTCTGCCAATGCTTTGAAGCTCTGAAATTTTTCAAGTGCTTGATCTTTGTGTTTAATGAACCCGATCCAACACATTCTAGAGTAGTCATCAATAAATAAGATATAGTATTCTTCCCCACGTAATGAATTTTTTCTCATAGGTCCACATATATCAGTATGAATGAGTTCAAGAGGCTTACTTGATGATCCTTCTTTGGCATTAAATCGTACTCTGGTTTGCTTACCAAATTGACAAGATTTGCATGTGGTACTTTCTGGAAGATTGACCTTGGGAAGATCACGAACAGCTTGAAGTCTGCTAGCTTTGTTGATTTGAGAGAAACTCAGATGTCCCAGCCTTCTATGCCACAGCCAATTTTCTTAGGACTTGCTCAAGTAACATTGATCTATGCCATTTAGAATATACAGGTTGCTTGGATTTCTTTTTCCTTTTATAATGATTTTACCTGTGTCAAGATCACGATCCACACATTCTTTGGAACTGAAGACCACTTCTGCTCCTTGATCACACATTTGACTAACACTTAACAGGTTATGCCTTAATCCATCCACATACATGACATCTTTAGCCTTCACTTTTTCTTTTAGAAATACTGACCCTTTTCCTTTAATCACAGCAGAAGTATCATTTCCAAATGTAACTTTTTTTTCCTTTTCTAGAGCATTATAAGTATGAAGTTTGCTTTTGTCACCTGTCATGTGTCTTGAGCACCCACTATCAATGTACCATTGATTTTCTTCACCTTCTGCAAATAATGCTATCCCACAATTTTCAACCGACGGTTCTTTCTTCTTCCACACTTTAGAGCCTGAGGGAACATGTTCTTTGGGCTGGCTCTTGTTCCTGCATTCAGATTCTTCATGGCCAAAGTTATTGCAATAAGTACATTCAACTTCACTTTGAAGAGAAGAAAAATTGTTATAGGTATTCTTCTTTGGTTCAGTATCCAACCTTTTCTTTCTTGCTTCTCTTGTCATGATGGTTTTATATGCAACACATTGAATAGCTTTATGACCAAAATTGTGACACGTGAAACATTGCCCCTTGAAGTAGAAATTTCTGCGATCATGGAATCTTCTATTTGAATTTACCTGTTGGTTGTAGTGTCTTTGAAAGCTATCCCTGTTAGTGTTCCTTGAATTAAGATGGTCCTGCTTTCCCTGTAGAAATCCTTTATTCTCTTGCTGAGTGGCTGAATTATATAAACCACCTGTAACTGCTTTTAGATAATTTGGTGCTGAAGTTTGAGAAGATTCTCCGGTATATCCAAGACCTGTCTTTATAAGAGGAGAACGTTGTACCTTGATGATCTCATCTAAGGTTTCAGATCCTTTAGCAAATCTAAGATTCAGGGTTTTTGCTTTCTCAACTTCTTTTCTTTGACTTACCACTTCACATTCTAGTTTTTCAATATGTTTCTTTGCTTCTTCAAGCTGCTTTTCAATGGTCTCTCTGATTATCTTTTCTTCTTCTAAGCGTAGTTTGAGTTGAGTATTTTCTTCAAGAAAATCATTCTCCTCTAGAGCATCCATAAAAGTATCCTTTTCTTCCTTTTGTTCAAAAGCCATGAGAAGTCTAAGATCTTCTTCACATTCTTCCTCACTATTAGATGACTCATCACTATCTTCATCAGCATAGTAACTTTTCTTAGAGCTAGATCGGTTCTTATTCCTTCTTACTGCTTCTTTTCTTTTATAAGGACATTTTGCAGCATAATGACCAACTTTACCACACTCAAAACATTTGAAGGGAAGCTTACCTTTGAATCTTCCAGTACCTAGTTGGAGCTTTCTCACGAAATTTGCTTCTTCTTCATCGGATACATAGCTGGATTCTTTGTTAACCTCCTTTTCCTTTCCTTTTGTAGATGCCTTAAAAGCAGCTTCTCTTATTTGAGAAGGACCTCCTTGTCTCATTTCAAAAGCAGTCAGAGTACCATGTAATTGAACAATAGTAAGCGTTTGCAGATCTTGCCTTTCTTTAATAGCTGAAACTTTAGAGTCAAATTTTGAAGTCAAGGATCTTAAGACCTTTTCCACCAGAGTAGTATCAGTTATGGTTTCACCCAAATTTCTCATTCGATTTACAATATCATCCAGACGAAGAAAGAAACTGGCAACACTCTCATCACTATGCATCTTCAAATTTTCATATTCAATTCCAAGAGTTTGGAGTTTTGCACTTTTTACCTTTGTGTCTCCTTCATAGCTTAGAATGATTTTGTCCCATATTTCTTTTGCTGAATGTAGCTGCATCACTTTAGCAAATTCTGATTCAGACATGCTTCCTAGCAAGACATTTATTGCTTTGGCATTGGTTTCATACTTCTTCCTTTCTGCTGCATCAGTAGGAATACTTGCCGGGTATTGATAACCTTCTTCCACGATTGCCCATACATCTGCACCAAGACTTTGCAGATATGCTTTTGTACGTACCTTCCAGAATATCAGATTGCTTCCATTGAATAGAGGTGGCTTTATAAACATTACTCCTTCTTGACTTCCCATTGCGACGGATCTCCTTTAAGCGATCAAGCTTCTGCACAAGGACCTCCTCTGATACCAATTGTTGGGAAAAATACTGAGAGGGGGGGGGTGAATCAGTATTTACTGCATAATCAAATCCTTTTACTTTTCATTCCTTAAAAAACCCATACGCTAATTTACTTCAGTAAACCAGCGTATATACGCGGATCCCCTTTATGAAACTAGCGTATACATAGAGATTTAGATATGTCATTAAATCTTCACTTAAATCATTCCATCATGTATTCTTCAGATATTCAATAAGCAGTAAACAGGTGCAGTAAGAACAGAATAAACCATCACACAAAGCATCACACATGAACACCGGGATTTTTAGGTGGAAACCCAAATCGGGAGAAAACCACCGCTGCAGTTGCTCAGCCTTCAATATTTTATTATAGAGAAAACATCTTACAACATATGTGCTGGCGCAGACTTGACAGCACGCAGGCACCCACCTGCGTTTGCGACCCTCACAGAAGGGGCTACGACCCGGCTCGTTTACCCGACCTCTCTGGAAGGGCACACCACGATCTGGATTTACCGACCTCACGGAAGGTACAACCCACGAGCGAAGGCTACAGCCTTCGGCACACCACCTTGGACACGTTCATTCCATTTTCTGCCCAGGTCAACCACTTCAATAGAACACAGCTTGCAGACCGCAATTCACACATCATATTTCAGGACGGAAAGATTGAAGCCATACTTTTAAGCACAAACATACATCACCAACAGATACATATCAACACAGATCAGATAGCAGAAACATAGCAGAACAGATCAGATATTTCATACCCCTTGCTTCAGCAAACCCAAGTTTTCATACGCGCTTTCCCTTTACTGATGTCGCGTATATATGTGCTTCCGTCCACACAAACCAGCGTATACCTCAGTGTATATTTTATTTATATGCGCTCTCTTCCTTTGAAAAGCTGCGTATATACGCCTCTTTGGATAGTAAACGTATAGATCTTCAATTATTCTGACGGGAGGGTTGTCGGATCAGATATTCAGTTCAGATTTACCCTTTCACTTCAAACAGATGTTCGCCTACATGTTCGCCTCATCATAGATCTAAGCCTTCCATAAGCAGATCCAATAGATACATTTCAGATCTAGATCCCTTTCTTCATCATTGGTGCATCATCCAATCAGATTTATCTTCAAGTGTAACCCTTTCATTAGGATCTGTCGGAGAGAAGTATTCATTTCAGCTCGACATCTTCATCTGCTCCCCTTTTGCACAATGAATTTCTTCTCCTTTTATATGATTACCCTTTGTGATACCATGAGCCCTTTTTTCAATACCATGTAGACCAAAATAATACCATAAACCCAAAACTACTTGAGGCAGGGTCAATTAGATTGAATGTGCCCAAATACAATGGTTAAGCCACCATGATGGTGCACCGCAGGTTTGCACTTTTAGGCAGCTTTTTCATACGCGGCAGCGTTATTTTCCGCGTGTCTGTGACACCTAGGCCAATCCGCGTACCAAGAGACATGCTCTCTTTTCAACATAGATTTAGCACTTCATGACTTCTTTTCTTCAACATACATGCACCTTCTTGATACATCAAATTTACTTCATCAAGAACATATTCTATCAATCACAACTTCATCAAGTGAGTTGTCATTCAATGACAACACTTAGCATCATCTTGCTAACTAGCATCATATCACATCAGATTTCCATCGATTACCAAGACCATCAAGTCAAGCATAACTTCATCAGGTGTATTGCCATCAAGGACAACACATGTCAACTGTCACATGTCTTCATCTTCATTCAGTGGGTTGCCATCAAGGACAACACTCTGCATCCTATTTCCAACATACCTTTCTAGGTAGAATCTGTTTGTTTGTGGCTGAATTGTTCTGCTTCTACAATTTGTTGCGACATGCCCATAATTATGACATTTAAAACATTCAACGTTCTTGAATGAATTCCTTTGAGAATTCATGATTGTTGGTTGATATTTTGTCTCTTTCAACACTTCAGGTTTAGTATTGTCATCCTCTGAATTTTTAGCACTTCCTTGTGAGCTAGATTCTCCTTTAACAGTTTCATGGAAACCAAGACCAAGTTTGATAGCAGGAGACCTTTGATTACTCAGAATATTGTCCAAAGTATTAGTACTATCTTGAAACCTCAAAAGTTTAACCTTTTCTTCTAATTTACCTTTGAGAATGTTTACCTCAACCTCCAAGGCTTGACATTGCTTTGTCATGCTTTCTTCTTTCCTTCTTCCATCTTCTACTTGATCCTTCAGTTTTAGAATCTCTTCTTTCAACCAATTTTTGTTTTCTTCACATGTTTGTTGCAGCTCTTCATTCTTCTTATTTGATTTTTCCAGATCTTCTTTGAGAGAGATGATTTCTGCTTCAAGGCCTTCCTTTTCAAATGGTTTTAGAGGTTCCTCATTCTTCTTACTTGATGCTTCATGATATGCTTGCAGAGAGATGATTGCAGCTTCAAGTCCTTCATTCTTCTTGCTTGATTTTTCGAGATCTGCATTTAGATCGTTGATTTCTGCTTCTAGTTCTTTAATTCGATTGGATGCATAAGTATGAAACCTTTGATACTTGTCCACCTATCCATTTAGCATTTCTATTTGTTTTTCCATTTGAGATATCATCTCTTTGTTGATAGATTCTTGCGTCTTAGATGAACTTTGTAGTTCTTCAACTTTAACCTTGAGAGCTTCTTCTAGATCCACAACTTTACTTTCACTATCTTCACCATTCATTGTACCAATGAGACAATCAGGACCCCAATCACTATCTGATTCAATTTATGCTAACCATGTTTTTTGAGAGGTCTCCTTGTTTCGAGTAGACTTCTTCTTTTGCTTCTTTGCCATGAGCACTTTCAGATCATGGTCAGAATCTTCTTCATCTTCACTGGACACTTCATCATCATCTTCATTTGCATACAAACTCTTCCTCTTTTCAAATTGTTTCCCTTTACCATTTTTTTCTCTATAAGGACATTTAGCAGCATAGTGACCAACTTTTCCACACTCAAAACATTTGAAGGGAAGCTTACCTTTGAATCTTCCAGTGCTTAGTTGGAGTTTTCTCACAAAATTCGCTTCTTCTTCTTCGGATATATAGATGGTTTCTTTGACAACTTCCTTTTCCTTTCCTTTTGCAGACACCTTAAAAGAAACTTCTATGATTTGAGAAGGACCTCCTTGTCTCATTTCAAAAGCAGTCAAAATACCATGTAATTGAACAATAGTAAGAGTTTGCAGATCTTGCCTTTCTTCAATAGCTGAAACTTTAGAATCAAATCTTGAAGTCAAGGATCTTAAGACTTTTTCTACCAGAGTAGTATCAGTTATGGTTTCACCCAAATTTCTCATCTGATTTGCAATATCATCTAGACGGAGAAAGAAACTGGCAACACTTTCATCACTATGCATCTTCAAATTTTCATATTCAATTCTAAGAGTTTGGAGTTTTGCACTTTTTACCTTTGTGTCTCCTTCATAGCTCAGAATGATTTTGTCCCATATTTCTTTTGTTGAATGTAGCTTCATCACTTTAGCAAATTCTGATTCAGACATGCTTCCTAACAAGACATTCACTGCTTTGGCATTGATTTCATACTTCTTCCTTTCTGCTGCATCAGTAGGAATACTTGCTGGGTATTGATAACCTTCTTCCATGATTGCCCATACATCTGCACCAAGACTTTGCAGATATGCTTTTGTACGTACCTTCCAGAATATCAGATTGCTTCCATTGAATATAGGTGGCTTTATAGACATTATTCCTTCTTGACTTCCCATTGCGACGGATCTCCTTCAAGCGATCAAGCTTCTGCAGAAGGACCTGCTCTGATACCAATTGTTGGGAAAAATACTGAGAGGGGGGGGGGTGAATCAGTATTTACAGCATATTCAAAATTTTACTTTTTCATGCTCTAAAACCCATACGCTACTTTGCTGAAGCCAACTAGCGTATACACGCAGATATCCTTCATGAAACTCGCGTATACCCAGAGATCTAATTATGCCATTAGTTCTTCACTTACATAATTCCATCATTCATTTATTAGATGTTCTATAAACAGTAAACATGTGCAGTAAGAACAGAATAAACCATCACAAAAAGCATCACACATGAACACCAGGATTTTTAGGTGGAAACCCAAGTCGGGAGAAAACCACCGCTGCAGTTGCTCAGCCTTCAATATTTTATTGTAGAGAAAACATCTTACAACATATGTGCTGGCGCAGACTTGACCAGCACGCAGGCACCCACCTGCGCTCGTTTACCAGCCTCTCCTGGAAGGGAGCTCCAACCCCCTGACCTGAATTTACCCGGCCCCTCTGGGGAAACCCAACCCCGGCTGTTTGTGACCTCACGGAAGGGGCCATTTGCTCTCGTTTACCAGCCTCACCTGGAAGGGAGATACGACCCCCTGACTGAAGGCTACAACCCTCAACACCTCTATGGACCACATTTCATCAATTTTCACACTGGATCCAAACCTTTCTTTAGGACACAACTTACAGGCCACGTTTCATCATATTTTCAGACTGGACCCTTTCCATACTTTTAAGCACAGTCAACCATGAAACAAATACATATAACTCACTGACAGATATCGGTAAACCAGCAGAACAGATCAGACATTTCTTACCACAGACTTCAACAAACCCTAGTTTGCATACGCGCTTTCACTTCACTGATGTCGCCTATATACGCACTTCCGTTCACACAAACCAGCGTATACTTCTGTACATATTATAGATCCAATTTCATTGCGCATACGCGCTTTTTCTTCAGCGAAGCCTCATATATACGCGCTTCCTCTTCGGCGAACTAGCGTATGGTTCTTCAGACTTTTATGTCATTGCAATTCTTCACTACATATACATTACTTCAAATTTTACCCTTTACCTCAGACAGATGTTCGCCTCATCACAGATCCAATCATCCCATAAACAGATCTAGCAAATACAAGTACATTTCAGATCTAGATCCCCTTCTTCATCATTGGTGCATCATACATTCAGATCTATCATTCAACTGTAACCCTTTCCATTCAGATATACTTCAGAGAGAAGTATTCATTCAAGCTCAGACATCTTGCACCCATACTCATGATTTGCACAATGAATTTCTTCTCTTTATATAGGTTTTCCCTTTTTCAATACCATGAGCCCCTTTTTCAATACCATGAGCCCAAAACCACATTACTTCCGATGGTATTCCTGGACGGGGTCATTTAGACGAATCATAACCCAATACAATGGGTCAATACCATGGTGGTTACCCCTGGTTTTGCATTTTATGAGCGCGTTTTCCTATACGCGACTTGGAACATTTATTCCCGCGTGCATACGTGACTTCCCTTAGGAAAATCTGCGTATGCCTAGAGACATACTCTTTTCATCAAGATTTAGCACATGCAGAATTCCTTTCTTCATTTCCTTCTGTACACACTGTAGATACATCAGATTTACTTCATCAAGAACATATTATATCAAGCACAAATTCATCAAGTAAGTTGCCATCATCTTCATCAAGTGGGTTTCCATTCAAGGACAACACTCAGCATCATATTGCTAAAAAACATCATTTCATATCAGATTTACATCGTTTACCAAGTCCATCAAGTCAAGAATAACTTCATCAGGTGTATTGCCATCAAGGAAAACACATGCCAACAATCTCATGTCTTCATCTTCATTCAGTGGGTTGCCATCAAGGACAACACTCTGCATCATATTGCCAACAAATCATGATGACGAAAAAATAAATATGAATTGTGATTTTAGAAACTCCAATGTTTGGTTTAAGAACCACTACATTTGATAGATAAATATGATTAATTTTTATGCTAAGGTTTCGGTAACATGGATACTACAAATGGAGCAATATTTTGATATCCATGATGTGTGAAACTCAAAAAATGTACGCATTGCAACTTTATATTTAGAACCCAATCAATTTTTATGGTATCAATGTCTTTTTTCTAGTAAACCGCTTGTCACTTGGTCAATTTTTACAGAGGAAATGATTACAAATAATGAGGATAGAAAGAGCAACACCTTATTTAGCTAATTGATAAATCTTAAACGAAAGGGTTCAATAGAAGAACACATTTATGACTTCCAAAAATTGAATATCAGGTTAACAAAATCCAGAGGAGCATAGGATTGAGGTCTTCATAGGGAATTTAAAGGATAACATCCAACATGAGGTTCAAATTTGGGAACTTGATTCATTAGAGAAGGCATTCACAATGGAAATAAAAATTGAAAGAAAAATTATGGCAATAGAGAAGTCTACCACTCACAATTATAAAGATATAATCTTTGTTGCTCTTGGCCTTCCATAACCTACAAGGTTGACACCACAAAAATTGGAGGAAAAAGGAGTAAAATTTCTTTTCTATAGTTGTGATAAAAAATACACTAAAGTTTATAAGTGCGTCGAGAAGAAATTATTTTATATATATTGTGAAGAGGAGGAAGAAAAGGAACAAGAAAGATAAAAACAGGAGGATATGCACCAGGAACCAACCCTAGATAAACAAGAAATGAATATGGCCATATCTTGTAATGCATTGGTAGGAATTACCACTCCTCAAACTGTCAATATAGAAGGATATACCAAGAATAAAAGGGTAATAGTGTTGATGGCTTCGGGTAGTACCCATAATTTTATTCATTGTAAGATAACCAAGGAATTGAATTCCCTCCTATATCCAGCACAAGAGTGTCAAGTGATGGTTACAAATGGAGGAACTATAAATTTCTTTGGAAAGTACGATAATATCAAGCTAACCATTAGGGAATATGTATTGAATATTCCAATGCTTTCCATTCCAATGGGTGGTGTTGATGTTGTACTAGGAGTCTAATGGATACAATATTTGGGGACGATAGATTTTAATTCTCAAGAAATTTTCTTCAATTTTTTTTCAGAAGGAAAAGAAGTTGAATTATGAGGTATCACAGGAAAAAATGGAAATATAATCAGCTCTAACATCATGAGAAATATTCTGAAGAAAGAACAATGAGGTGTAATTGCACAATTATGCTCACTAGAGGTTCAAACGTCGAAATCATTTATTTCTCTAGAACCCCAAAATGTCTTAGAAAATAATTCTAGGGTGTTTGATACTCCCAAATGCCTCCCACCTATTATTTATCATGATCATGCTATTCATTTGATTCCAGGAAGTGTTCCTCCAAACACCACGCCTTACAGATATCCTTATGCCCAAATGAGTGAGATTGAATGTATGGTTGCAGAAATGATAGAGGTTGGTATAATTCAACCTATTCAATGTTCTTTCTTTTCTACAGTAGTATAGGTGCAAAAAAAAGATGGATCATGGAATATGTGTTTGTATTATAGCGAGCTCAACAATCTCACTATTAAATATAAATTTCACATCCCTATCATTGGTGAATTTTTGGATGAATTACATGTAGAAATTTACTTCACCAAGTTGGACCTTCATTCAGGGTATCATCAAATTAGAATAAATACTAAAGACATTCCAAAAACATAATTCAGAAATCATGAGGGTCATTATGAATTTTTGGTCATACCTTTTGGCCTTACTAATGCACCTTGCACATTTCAAGGTTTGATGAATTCCATTTTCAAAACCTTCCTTAGAATATTTTTGTAAGAATTTTTTATGATATACTAATTTAAAACAAGACTTGGACGAATCATGTTCAACATGTTGAAAGGGTGCTTAAAATATTGGAGAAAAAATTATATGCAAAAACCTCCAAATGTTTCATTGGACTACATGAGGTAGACCCTAACAAAATTAAATCCATTGAGGAATGGAAAATCCCCACAACCATAAAGCATCTTTGAGGATTTCTTGGGTTGAGAGGGTATTATCACAATTTTTTTAAGAATTATGGGAGAATAAAAACACCTATAACATCATTACTGAAGAGAGATGCATTTTCATGGACTCCAAAAGCAACTAAGGCCTTTGAAAACTTTAAATAGACAATGTGCCAAGAACTGGTCCTAGTTATGCCAGACTTTACAAAAAAATTATTGTGGAATGTGATGCCTCAGGAAATGGAATTGATATGATTTTAATGCAAGAACGAAAACCTGTTTCTTTTGAAAGCCATCCAATCAAAGGGAAGTATTTACACAAACCTATTTATGAGAAGGAGATGTTGGCAATACTACATGCACTAAAGAAATGTCAACCTTACCTAATGGGAAGACACTTAAAGATAAAAAAATATCATGATAGTATGAAATAATTTTTGGAACAAATATTATCTTCAGAGGAGCAACAAAAATGGGTCACAAGGTGTTGAGTTATGACTTTGAAATAATCTACAAAAAAGGGAAACATAATGTTGTTCCAGATGCACTCTCAAGAAAGGATGAGGATGTGGTAGCATTTCTTTGTTCCATTTCTATTATCCAACCTAAGCGGCTAACCGAAGAAAGGTATGAATGTAAGAATGATAAAGATGTCAGGACACTCATTCAAAAGTTGCAGCAAGATCCCAGTACATATGATACATTTAGCTAGAAAAATGATTCATTTTGGTACAAAGAGCGCTTATATCTTTGTAAGAATTCCCAAATCAAACAAAATATTAATTTGGAATTTCACACCTCTCCCTTAGGAGGGAACTCATATTTTTTTTTAAATTACTACAACTTCCATAAGGAATTTTTTTGGGATGGCCTTAAATTTGATATTCAAAAGTTTGTGGCAGAATGTTTTCTTTGCCAAAAAAATAAATTTGAGACAATTAAGACCCCAAGTCTGTTACAACCTTTAGCCATTTCAAGTCAGTGTTGGGAGGAGGTCTCAATGGATTTTATGACATATCTACCGAATTCTGAAGGAAAGAGTGTCATCATGGTCGTAGTTGATATACTTACCAAGTATGCCCAGTTTTGTGCATTATCTCATCCTTTTAAATCCAATACAATTCCTACTGGATTTATGAAAACAATTCAAAATTCTCATGGGGACCCAAATATTATAGTAAATGATATAGATCCCATTTTCACTGGAAGATTTTGGAAAAATGTATTTTCTTGTCTTGGCACTAAATTAGCTCATAGTTGAGCTTATCATCCTCAATCTGATGGGAAAAAATAGATAGTGAACAAATTTTTGGAAGGATATCTCCATTGCTTTGTATCTGATAAACAAACATAATGGGTCAAGTGTTTACCTCTAGATGAATGGTTGTATAACAATTCCTTCCATAATGCAGCAAAAATGACCCCATTTATGATACTTTATGGATATCATCCACCATCCAACACATCATCTTTAAGATAAAATTATAAGGTTCATGTAGTGGAAGATCACATTGAGCATCAAAACCAAGTTCTCCAACTCTTAAAGGATAACCTCACTCTAGCATAGAATCGAATGAAACAACAGGAAGATCATCATTGCAGTGAAAGAAATTTTGATGCAGGCGACTGGGTATTTTTATGGCTTCAACCGTACAAACAAATTCCCCACAAGAAAGCTAAGAAGTATAATAAATTATCACCCAAGTACTATGGTCCTTATAAGGTGTTGCAAAAGTGATACTAAATTATTTGGAAAATTAATCTACCTATGTTGATGATGAAGGAAAATATTGCATGGTCCAAGTAATTCCATGAAAGTTTTTGTCAAGGAAATTTGTGTTGTAAAAATGAAGAAATATGCTAGAAAAGGTTTACAACTATTCATTGTCCAAGTGAAAGATCTTTCTAAAAACAATCAACAACCATCATTAGAGAAATATCTTATACTAAATGAATTTAATGATGTATTTCTGGAAGAAATACCAAGACTTCATTGAAGGAGGGATATTGACTTTAACATTGACCTTATGCCTGGTGGTGTTTTAATTTCCAAGTGTAATATCCCAGATCTGGAATAGCACAACAAGCTTGCTAAAATAATGCACTACTGGGAGATTGATGTACAATGTTATCTCAAAATCAGACCCTGATAGGCTGCTAGTCAAGGAGACCCTCAGTAACTATTTCAAACCAAAATTTTAGTTGAGGCTTAGCCTCCTCAACCTGAGAGGGCTCTCTCAATATGTTAATGGTTTACAAATAAAGATCAGATGGCTAAATCTGTGAATAAAATGAATAAAGTGAATAATTGGTTGTACTACTAATCAACAAACATATATTGGATAAATGGAGTCAAATGTGCTTTCACAAAACATAAATATCAGTTTCATATGGAAGTCAGGGAATTTCAGGGTTTAAATGCATCAATAGAATAGTAGGACAGAGGATAAACATAGTTGTTGAACATATATAGGAAGTTAGAGAACCTTCAGTGAATTATAAGTAATATACATTCATGCCACTACAAGTAATTATAGAAATTTTAAATAAATGATATGTTAATTTACCGAGATTCTCCTGATCACACACTATTTTAACTTCATGCACAATACAGAATCTCTTCTACCATTGATCATTAATTGTGGAAATAAAAACAATCGCATGCGCACATTAAAACCATAAACAATCACACATATGAACACAGTATTTATGGGAAAGCTTAAAGCTAAAAACCCCCAACTATATGTATATTATATGTCATAGATATCATGTAGCAATCATTATACAAATCTCCTCACAAAGCTCTCAGTACAATCTCCAATTACTACACACTAATCAAGCCCAATCTAACAAATCACATGCTCCAATCTCTGCCACCTGATAGCCTGCCTCTACTGTGCAATCCCTACTGAAGAATGGCTCTGAATGAACTCGAATTGGTCCAGAATTGACTGCACAATCCTCATTGGCATCTCCAATCATTGGTTGTTACTGGAAGATATGTGACAAACCATAGTACAATAAAGTAGTCCTGTGATCTTTCACCTACCTCTTCACTGGTCTCCATTGAAACTGTCCATGCACTGTAGTTAACTGATGTATTCTTTAGTTGATTAATAAGTTAATAATTAGTGAATTAATTAATAATTAATTCACACCACTCTCACTAGTGTATCAATCAGTTAGACTAGATACAACTATCTCAACTATGTTTAACTCAGTTAAACTGAACACAACTCCATCAACTACCTCAATAACTCCACCAAAATCTATCACAAGAGTTCTAACTGAAGTATCCATGCAATAGCTCCACTTAACCCTCAGTAATAGTGTAATTCCTTCTGTCAGCTCTTGTACCACATCTATGCACTTAACTGAAGTGCTCCAAGAGAATAAGATAATGTTTATGGTCCAAATATTATTAAGAGCTAATAATATTTGACATATCTATTTTTAGACTGGCAATCTAAAAATAGATTCCGCCCAAAATGTCTAAAAATAGAAGTCCATATAATTTTTCTAACTTGACCAACCATCCACAAATAGCATCCTGCAACTCATAGAACATGATCGACATGTCTAAAAATAGACATATTCTAAATATGGACTTTGCGCCAAAAATGGCCTGCGGGCCCACTTAGTAAAGGCGACTTCTTTCCACTAAGCTCATCATCTTGTTGCAATATCAACACTCCCTCTCAACAAGATAAGGATTATCTGCCACCCCTATCCCGCCCCTGTGGTATTCGAATTTTCTCCTGGTGAGTGCCTTCGTCAAGATATCAACATCCCGATCCTCCGTGGGAATGTATGAAAGTAACATGATCTTCCGATGCACATAATCTCTGATATGATGATACCGGATGTCAATGTTTTTAGACCTATCATGAAATACTGGATTAACCAAGAGTTTGATGCAACTCTGATTATCACAATATATCACAGTAGGATCTAAGTGTGAACCGAAAAACCTGACCAAGATCTTCCTCATCCATATAGCCTCGCATGCAGCCAAACTTGCTGCCATATACTTGGCCTCTGCTGAACTGAGTGCCACAGATATTTTCTTCCTTCTGTACCAAGAAAATTTTGTCGACCCGATACTGAAAATCCCTCATTGGGCTCCCTGCCCAATTTTCATCCGTGAAGCCACACAGCTTCACCTCATTGGACTGTCTGTACCATAATCCATATCCCGATGTGCCTTTGAGATATCTCAATACATGCTTGCCTGCCTTCTAGTAGAGCTTGGTAGGATTAACCATAGCTTGTGAAAGCTGGTTAACAACATAGCATATGTCGGGTTGTGTATTGACCAGATACATAAGCGACCCCACCAACTGTCGATAAACAGTGGCATCCACTACCTCTACCGATGTAGCATCCTCTTTCCTCCATCCACCAGGAAGAGTAGTGTCAATAGGCTTGCAGCCATGCATGTTGAAATTCTTCAGTATCTCCTGGGAATACTTGCCTTCAGACACAAATATTCCATCACTACGCTACCAAATTTCCAATCCCAGGAAATAATGAAGGAGGCCCAAGTCCTTCATCTCAAACTCTTTTGCAAGATCAGCCTTGCATGAGAGTATCAACAGTTCATCAACTATCAAAATCAAATCATATACATAAAGTACAATGATCAACAAGTTACCCTCCACCACAATCTGGTATAGGTTCGGATTTGCCTCACTCTTGGAGAATCCAAGTCCGGTGAAATAACTGTCTATCCATGTGTACCAAGCACGAGGTGCTTGTTTCAACCCATACAACGCTCTTTTGAGCCTGCACACATGCGACTCGATGTTGAAGATCTTGAAACCTTCAGGCTGCTCTATGTACACCTCCTCCTCAATCACACCATTGAGGAATGCAATCTTCACATCCATCTGATGAATGTGCCACCCCATCTGCGCTGAGAGAGCAAGAATTGTCCGTATGGAAGAATACCTTGCGATAGGTGCAACGGTTTCCTCATAATCGATCCCCTCAATCTGTGAGAAGCCTCGGGCAACAAATCTTGCCTTGTACTTCTCCACACTCCCGTCAGCTATTTGATTCACTTTGTAGATCCATCTCGAACCTACCACTAATTTCCCTTCTGGCCTTGTGACAATCTCCCATGCACTGTTTCTGACAATCGAATCATACTCTTCCACCATGGCATCTACCCATGCGGGATCCTTCACATCTTCCTCGAAAGATGATGGCTCTATCACAATACACTTGCTCATAAGAGCCATGTATCCAGTGTACCAATCAGGTGACTGTCTCTATCTGCACTGTGATGTAGGTGCTCCTACAACCTTCTCTGCATCTTGAGCTAGTTGCTCAGATTCTGTAGTGCGCTTTCGCCCTCTGATGGTTGGCACTGCATGAGTGGTTTCTTCCACTCCATGAACCTCCTCTTGTGGCTGATCCACATCCAGAGACTCATCCTTAGGAATGTTGGGAAAAATACTGAGAGGGGGGGGGGGTGAATCAGTATTTAGTGCAGACAATAATTTTTTTTACTTTTTCCTTCAAAAACCCATACGCTACTTTCCTGAAGCCAACTCGCGTATATACGTGGATATCCTTTACAGAACTCACGTATGTCCAAAGATCTAATTATGTATTTAATTATTAACTTAGATCATTGCATTATTCATTCATCAGATGTTTTAGAAAACATTAAACAGGTGCAGAAAGAACAGAATAATCATCACACATAAGCAACAAACATGAACACCAAGATTTTAGGTGGAAACCCAATTCGGGAGAAAACCACCGTTGCAGTCGTCTCAGTCTTCAATATTTATTATAAAGAAAACTTCTTACAACCATGTACTGGCGCAGACTCATACCAGGACGCAGGCACCCACCTGCAGAAGGCTACAACCTTCTCTCGTTTACCAGCCTCTCCTGGAAGGGAGCTACAACCCCCTGTACTCATTTACCAGCCTTTCCTGGAAGGGAGCTACGACCCCCTGCTCTCGTTTACCAGCCTCTCCTGGAAGGGAGCTACAACCCCCTGACTGAAGGCTTCGACCCTCAGCACCGCTGCAGACCACGTTTCATCAATTTTCAAACTGGATCAAACAGCTTCAACACAATCCTTCACTTATCAACAAACATCCTTTTCCCATTGCATCAAACAGAACAGTGAAACAACTATAACCAGAATATCAGAGATAGCCCAGACTTCAGAATAGATATGTAGAAACTCAATCAGCTTTGAGCAACCATCAGCGCTTTTCTTTAAACAGATCCGCGTATACATGCGCTTTTAATGTAGCGAACCCGCGTATACATCTGTGCACTTTTCAGAAAAACCCTAACAGTCCATACGTGTCTTTGTTTAAATAGATCCATGTATACACGCGCTTTCCATGAAATGAACCTGTGTATAGATCTATAGAAGATAAACTTTGCAGAACATACCAGATCTATGAACTTACCCAGATTTCTTCAATTTCTTCAATAGATTTGTGCCAGGTCTTCATTACTTCTTTTCAGATCATCCTAGAGATTCATCATTTCCAGATCTAGAGGATTTGAATCTTCATCACATTCATAGGTGCATCATAGATTCAGATCTATTGATTAAGAATAGAGTTCAACCATATAGATAAACTTTAGAGTGAAGTATTCATTAATGCCCAGACACTTGCACACCCCTAGCACACTGATCTTCTTCTCCTTATATATATTATCCTTTTTTTAATACCATGAGCCAAAACCACATCTCTTCCGATGGTATTCCTAGATGGGATAAAATAGAAAATCCAACGCTCAATACAATGGGTCAATACCATGGTAAAGTCCCCTGGTTTTACAAATTTAGAGCGCAATTAGGCATACGCGACTTGGAACGTACTTTTCTGCATGCATACACTACTTCTCCTAAACAAACCCGTGTATGCTTTGTGATACACACTTTACATCATTGTTCTATCCCTTACTGATATTTCTTTCTCTGGTACTTCTGAGCTGCTTGTAGAACAGCAGATTTACATCATTAATAAACTCATCAAGCATCAAAGATGACTTCATCAAGTAATTTTTCATCATCTTCATCAAGTGGGTTGCCATCAAGGACAACACATTGCATCATATTGCCAACAATCTCCCCCTTTGGACTTGATGGCAACCATGATGGTGTTTGATCACCACAACAGATAGATACATTGATTATAACCATTATACAAACACAATTATGCTCTCCCCCTTTGACATCAAGGGCAAAGGGCGGATCAAAACTAAAGCAAGATTTTTCTTCTCTTGTAGAAAGAAGAGCTCTGTAGATCTGATGTGCACTGAAGTTACCATGCTCCCCCTGAGTTCATGCTGAATTTTCAAACATATTTTTCAATGAAGTACATGACTCTATGACCTTTCTTATCACCAAGGAATCATACTTACATCAAATATCCAACCAAGTGGATTTACATATACGACTCAAGTACCCAACCAAGTGGGTTTACACATTTTGACTCAATTACCCAATCAAGTGGGTTTACAAATTTGAACAAGTCCTTACATGACTGAATATTACAATTTTTACATCATTACAAATATGACCTTTTGTAACCAATACCAAAAATACCTCAAGAAAGAGATCATATTTCAGAATCATCATAATGCCAACATTGCATTACGCTCAGTAAGACTAATGCTCCCCCTTAGCTTATGTATCCTAAACACTTTCAACAGCAAATCATCAAGGAATCTTTACCCAATATCAAATAATAAACAGAAATATAAGAACTGGAACACCACCAGAGACACCAAACATCATCAGAGATACCAAACATCACCACAGTTTGTGTTGAAGAATGCTGACCCAAACAAAAATTCTCAGCTACCAACCATACGCGGTTTTCTATGTATGAACTCGCGTATATACACGACTGTCTTTTAGGAAACCCGCGTATCCAATTTAATCTTCTGAATTTTAATCAGATCTGATCCTCTACATGGAAGAGACTACTCCCAGCTTCTGTCTGAGATATTCGAACGCTTCCTTGGGCAGAGGTTTGGTAAATATATCAGCAACTTGTTCTTTGGAGGGAATTCTTTGGAGGGAACATACTCCAACTTCACCTTTTGTTCAAGCACTTGTTCACGTAAGAAGTGATACTTGATGGGAATGTGCTTGGTCTTGGAATGCATAACAGGATTCTTTGAGATACTGATGGCGCTTTTATTATCACACATAATGGAGATAGGAGGTGAACATTTGATTTGAAAGTCTTGTAAAGTTTGCATCATCCAAAGAAGTTGAGTGCAACATGATGCGACAGCTACATATTCTGCTTCTGCTGTAGATAAAGAAATAGAGTTTTGCTTCTTGCTGAACCAAGATACCAACTGGGGCCCCATATAGAATGCACCACCACTAGTGCTTTTCCGATCATCAACATTTCCAGCCCAATCTGCATCAGTGTAAGCATGAAGAGTAATATCAGCATTATTTGGATACCATAGTCCAAAGTCTTGAGTTCCTTGTAGATATTTGAATATTCTTTTGACAGCCTGAAGGTGAGACTCTTTTGGATTAGCTTGGAATTGTCCAACAATCCCAACTGCATGCATAATGTCCGGTCTAATCCCAGTGAGATAAAGTAGACTTCCTATCATAGATCTGTATTCTGGTTGATTCACCGTGGGAGAATCATCATGAGAACTGAGATTACATCTGGTTATCATTAGTGTACTCATAGGTTTGCACTCTTCCATGCCATACTTCTTCAGAATTTTCTTAAGGTATTTTGCTTGTGATAAGAATATACCATCTGCAGTTTGATGCACTTGCAAGCCAAGAAAGAATGTTAGTTCCCCAAGTAAAGACATTTCAAATTCTTGTTGCATGACAGAAGCAAATTTCTGACTCATAGATTCTTCATTACTTCCAAAAATGATATCATCAACATATACAACAACAATCAATAGTTTATCATTCTCAATTTTTGTGTATAAGTTGCTATCAGTAGACCCCTTTGAAAATCCTTGTTGATGAAGATATTTGTCAAGATGATAATACCATGCCCTTGGAGCTTGTTTGAGACCATATAGAGACTTTTTAAGTCTACAAACAAGATTTTCATCATTTCCCAAAATAAATCCTTTTGGTTGTTCTATATAAACTTCTTCTTCTAGATCACCATTGAGAAATGCAGATTTAACATCCATTTGATAAACTTTGATTTGTTGAAAACTTGAAAAGGCAAGAAATATTCTTATTGCTTCAAGTCTAGCTACAGGAGCAAAAGTTTCTTCAAAGTCTATACCTTCTTGTTGAGTGTACCCCTTGAAAACAAGTCTAGCTTTGTTTCTTACAACATCCCCATTCTCAATTAACTTGTTTTTGAATATCCATTTAGTTCCAATGACATTTTTGTTATGAGGTCTTGGTCCTAATTCCCAAGTGTGATTCTTTTCAATTTGATCAAGCTCTTCATTCATGGCTTGAACCCAGAATTCATCTTTGCTAGCTTGATTTACATTGTGTGGTTCAATAGTGGATGTAAATGCCAGATAGGTAGAAGATCCCACAAGAGTCCTTCTTGTTTGTACACCTGATCCCTTATCTCCCAAAATTTGAGATTCTGGATGATTCTTTTGAACAAATCTGGATGGAGCTTTTTCAGATAAATCATCTTCAGGTGGTTCACTGTCTATATCATTGCTATTTGATGTAGAAGGATATAAGTCACCATCGTCTTCATTTTTTGTTTATTTTTCTTCTTTTGGGGCTGCAGGAGACTCATCAATAAAAACATCAATACATTCAAAAATCTTCCGAAGTCTTTTATTGTAACATTTATATGCTCTACTCGTAGAGGAGTAACCAAGAAGTATTCCTTCATCTGCTCTAGGTTCAAACTTGCCAAGTTTTTCATCATTATTTTTGATAAAGCATTTACTTCCAAAAACTCTAAAATGCCTCACAGAGGGAGAATTACCATACCAGAGTTCATATGGAGTTTTGTCACTATTTACCCGAACATGTGCCTTGTTGAGAATGTTTACTGCTGTATGTGCTACTTCTCCCCAGAATGTGTCACGTGTTCCAGAATCATCAAGCATAGCTCTAGCCATTTGTTGAACTGTTCTATTCATTCTTTCTACTACGCCATTTTGTTGTGGAGTTCCAACTATAGAGAACTGTCTTTTTATGCCATGTTGTTCACAAAATTCAAGAAATTCATTTGATGTATATTCTCCTCCTCGATCAGATCTAAGACACTTTATTTTTAGATCTCATTCATTTTCAACCAGTGCTTTAAAGGTCTGAAATTTCTCAAATGATTTATCTTTGTGTTTAATCAATCCAATCCAACACATTCTAGAGAAATCATCAATAAATAAGATATAGTATTCTTCACCACGTGGTGAATTTTTCCTCATAGGTCCACATATGTCAGTATGAATGAGTTCAAGAGGCTTACTTGATTATCCTTCTTTGGCATTAAATTGCACTCTGGTTTGGTTACTGAATTGACAGGATTTGCATATGATACTTTCAGGTAGAGTAATATTGGGAAGACCACGAACAGCATTAAGTCTGCTTGATTTGTTGATTTGAGAGAAGCTTAGATGCCCCAACCTTCTATGCCATAGCTAATTTTCTGAAGATTGACTCAAGTAACATTGTTCTTTGCAGTTCTTCAATACATACAAGTTGCTTGGAGTTCTTTTCCCTTCTATAATTGTTATGCCTGTATCAAGATCACGAACCACACATTCTTTTGAACTAAAGACAACTTCAGTTCCTTGATCACACATTTGACTTACACTTAGCAGGTTATGCCTTAAGCCATCCACATACATGACATCATTAGCCTTCACCTTTTCCTTTAGAAACACGGACCCTTTTCCTTTAATTACAGTAGGATTATCATTTCCAAATGTAACTTTCTTTTCCTTTTCTAGAGCACTATATGCAAGAAGTTTGTGTTTTTCACCTATCATGTGTCTTGAGAATCCACTATCAATGTACCATTGATTTTCTTCACCTTCTGCGAATAATGCTATGCCACAATTTTCAACCTGTAATTCCTTCTTTTTCCATACTTTGGATCTTGAAGGTAAATGCTCTTTTTGCTGAACTTTGCTCCTGCATTCAGATTCTTCATGCCCAAAGTTATTGCAATAAGCACATTCAACTTCATTTAGAAGAGGAGAAAAGTTGTTATAGGTATTCTTCTCAAGTTCAATCCTTTTCTTTCTTGCTTCTCTAGTCATGATAGTTTTATAAGCAACACATTGAACAACTTTATGACCAAAATTGTGACATGAGAAACATTGTCCATTGAAGAATAAATTTCTGCGATCATGAAATCTTCTACTTGGATTTACCTGTTGATTGGTGTTTCTTTGAGAGATATTCCTGTTAGTATTCTTTGAATTGAGATGATCATGCTTTACCTGCAATGATTCTTTATTCCTTTGCTGAGTGGCAGAATTTTGTAAACCAGCTGTAACTGCTTTTAGATAATTTGGTGTTGAAGCTTGAGAGGATTCTCCGGTATATCCAAGACCTATTTTTATAAGAGGAGAACGTTGTACCTTGATAATCTCATCTAAGGTTTTAGATCCTTTAGCAAATATAAGATTCAGATTTTTTACTTTCTCAGAATCTTTTCTTAGACTTACCACTTCACATTCTAATTTCTCAATGTGTTTCTTTGCTTCTTCAACCTGCTTTTCTAGAGTTTCTATGGTTATTTTCCTTTATTCTAAGAGTATTTTACTTTCTTTTAAGCGTATTTTGAGTTGATTGTTTTCTTCAAGAAATTAATTGTCCTCTAGAGCATCCACAAAAATATCATTTTCTTCTCTAGATTCAAATTCCATGAGAAGCCTAAGATCTTGTTCACACTCTTCTTCACTATCAGATAGCCCATCACTGTCTTCATGAATATAATAACTTTTTCTAGTGTTAAACCGATTCTTATTCCTTCTTGCTACTTCCTTCCCTTTTGCAGGTGTTTCTTTATGAGGACACTTAGCAGCATAATGACCAATTCTTCCACACTCAAAACATTTGAAAGGAAGCTTACCTCTGAACTGTCCTATGCCAAGTTGAAGTTTCTTTACAAAATTTGCCTCATCTTCTTCTGAGATATATCCTAATACTTCTGCTTCTTGTACTTATTTCCCTTTAGTAGAAGCTCTGAAGACAACCTCTTTGACTTCAGATGGTCCTCCTCTTCTCATTTCATATGCGGTTAGTATGCCATGAAGTTGTACCATAGTAAGATTTTGAAGATCCTATTTTTCTTCAAGAGCAGAAACTTTTGACTCAAATTTTGCTGTTAGTGATCTTAAAATTTTCTCAACCAAAGTAGATTTGGTTATTGTTTCTCCCAGATTTTTCATACGATTTACAACATCATCAACACGTAAAAAGAAACTGGCAATACTCTCATCACTATGCATCTTCAAATTTTCATATTCAATTCTAAGAGTTTGGAGTTTTGCACTTTTTACCTTTGCATCACCTTCATAACTTAGAATGATTTTGTCCCACATTTCCTTTGCTGTATTTAGCTGCATGACTTTGAAAAATTCAGATTCAGTCAAACTTCCTGTTATGGCATTGACTGCCTTTGCATTTGATTCATAATTATTCTTTTCATTCGGATCTGTTGGTATTGTAGCTGGATATTGATATCCTTGTACAACAATGGCCCATACATCTGTTCCTATAGACTGAAGATAGGACCTCATCCTTGTTTTCCAGAAGATTAAATTGCTTCCATTAAAGACCGGAGGCTTGATAGATGCTATTCCATCTTGATTGCTCATCTTGCTTGATCTTCCTTCTAGCAGCTAAGCCTTTTCAGAAGGACCTGCTCCGATACCAATTGTTGGGAAAAATACTGAGAGGGGGGGTGAATCAGTATTTAGTGCAGACAATAAAACTTTTACTTTTTCCTTTAAAAACCCATACGCTACTTTCCTGAAGCCAACTCGTGTATATACGCGGATATCCTTTACAGAACTCGCGTATGTCCAGAGATCTAATTATGCATTTAATTCTTAACTTAGATCATTGCATTATTCATTCATCAGATGTTTTAGAAAATAGTAAACAGGTGTAGAAAGAACAGAATAACCATCACACATAAGCAACATGGTTACCCGAGTTGCAAATTTGAAACCCAGTTAGGAGAAACCACCCATTGCCGTCGTCTCAGTCTTCAATCGCTGATATAAAGAAAACGCACAGCCATGTGCGGTGCGAAGTCATACCGGCACGTGGGCACCCACAGAGGCTGCAACCTTCTCTCGTTTTACGGACCTCTCTGAAGGAGCACAATACCTGTGCTCGTTTGACATTTGGGAGCTACGACCCCACGCTCTCGTTTACTGACATTTCCGGGAAGGCCCCGCAGCCCACAGTGACCGGACCTTCAGCTCCTTTGCGGACCACGTTTCATCGATTTTCAAGCTGGATCCAAACAACACAACACCAATCCTTCTTATCAACAAACATCCTTTTCCCATTGCATCAAACAGAATAGTGAAACCACTGTAACCAGAATATCAGAGATAGCCCAGACTTCAGAATAGATATGCAGAAACTCAATCAGATTTGAGCAACCATCAGTTCAGATACCATACGCGTTTTTCTTTAAACAGATCCGCGTATACACACGCTTTTAATGTAGCGAACCCGCGTATACATCTGTGAAATTTTCAGAAAAACCCTAACAGTCCATACACGCCTTTGTTTAAACAGATCCGCGTATACACGCGCTTTCCATGAAACGAACCTGTGTATAGATCTATAAAAGATAAACTTTGCAGAACAGACCAGATCTATGAACTTCCCAGATTTCTTCAATTTCTTCAATGGATTTGCGCCAGGTCTTCATTACTTCTTTTCAGATCATCCTAGAGATTCATCATTTCCAGATCTAGAGGATTTCAATCTTCATCACATTCATAGGTGCATCATAGATTTAGATCTATTGATTAAGAACAGAGTTCAACCATACAGATAAACTTCAGAGTGAAGTATTCATTAATGCCCAGACATTTGCACACCCCTAGCACACTGATATTCTTCTCCTTGTATATATTATCCTTTTTTTAATACCATGAGCCAAAACCACATCTCTTCCGATGGTATTCCTAGACGGGATCAAATAGAAAATCTAGCGCTCAATACAATGGGTCAATACCATGGTAAAGTCCCCTGGTTTTACAAATTTAGAGCGCAATTAGGCATACGTGACTTGGAACGTACTTTTCCGCGTGCATACGCTACTTCTCCTAAACAAACCCGCGTATGCTTTGTGATACACACTTTACATCATTGTTCTGTCCCTTACTAATATTTCTTTCTCTGGTACTTCTGAGCTACTTGTAGAACATCAAATTTACATCATTAATAAATTCATCAAGCATCAAAGACGACTTCATCAAGTAAGTTGTCATCATCTTCATCAAGTGGGTTGCCATCAAGGACAACACATTACATTATATTTCCATCAAGGAACTAATAGCTCCTCATCTGCATGAAAGTGTGGCTCCCTCTCAAGTGAACACTTCATGGCTTTCTCCTCATGAAATTTGATATCCCGTCGCACAACAGTATTGCAACTGTCTGGAAAACACACACGATAGTTGTGGGGTGTATCAGTGTACCCCACAAATATCCCAACCTCTGTGGTCGGCTCCAGCTTCTTCCTATCATCCTTAGTCACATGAATGTAAACAGGTGAACCAAAAATCCTCAAATGGGAAATATCAAGCCTCTTACCAGAAAACGCCTCCTCGGGTGTACTCATGCCAAGTATCTTTTGAGGACAATGGTTCTGCACATATACTGCAGTATTGCATGCCTCAACCCACAGGTGTACGGGAAGGCCTTGATCATGCAACATCGCTCGTGCAGCACCCACGATCGTTTTGTTCTTCTGCTCAGCAACCCCATTATACTGTGGGTTATGAGGTGCTATGAGCTCTCTTCGAATTCCTTCTGTGCTACAAAAGTCCTTGAATTTGCTAGAGATGAAGTCACCACCATTGTATCTCCTAAGAGCCTTCACTTGTTTCCCTGATTCTTTCTCAACCAATGCCTTGAACTCATAGAACTTTGAGTATGTCTCTCTCTTCTTCTGCATGAAGAAGATCCAGCACTTCCGAGAAAAATCATCAACAAATATCACATAGTACCTGTGCTTTGCTGTCGAAGCTACTAAGAAAGGTCCACACACGTCTGTGTGAATTCTCTCAAGGATTGTCCTGGCATGAATATCCTTCCTGTGAAAGGTGGCTTTCAAAAATTTTCCCAAGGTACATCCCTTGCACTGATCTGACTGTGCAAGAGTGCCTTTGGGAAGCCTAGTAGAAATCTGCTGCAGTATCTTCAAAGCTCCATGGTGAAGGTGGCCCAATCTCCGGTGCCACAACTCACCCTCATCTTGGCTCACCACTCCTTCTGCCTTGCGTGTCATTTCTGCGCAGCCATCTACCTGCAATTGATAAAGGTTCTTAACTCAAACCCCTATCCTCCGGGTTTCACCAGTTGCCTTACTGTGTAGGAAAGCCTTTCCCTCACTAAAGACAACATCATATCCCTTTTCTTCTAACATGGCCACAAAGATAAGATTCTTCTTCAATCCTGGAAAATGCATTACTTCCTTCAATATGAAGGGTTTACCAGACTCCCTCTCAAAGGAAATGGTATCGATACCAGTCGCACTATATCTACCATCATCGCCCATCTCGATGTGCACTCTAAGATCTTTCTCATCCAGATCAGTAAACAAATATTTATCTCCAGTCATATGAAAACATGCACCATTGTTAAGAAACCACACTAAACCCATCATACTTGAGACCAAGCATGCGATCAACAAAAAATCTAGCTCAAACTGCGAGGCTAAGGCCTCTCCAGCTGCAGATCCAGCAACTTGCTGATTTTTCTTCTTCTGTGGACAATTAGTGGCGTAATGTCCATGTTGGTGACAGTGAAAGCACTTCACCTTGGACATGTCCTGCTTCTTGCCTTTCGCACCAGATTGAGAAGCATTCTTCTTTCTCTTCCCCTTCCTTGCTTTGGTAGCCAAAGCGCAATTTTATTCATCTGAGTTCTTTGATGAAGATCCGTCCTTGGTACTTCGCCTTATCTCCTCTTGCACAAGATCCGACCAAAGTCGCTCCCATCCTGGAAATTTCTCTCGACCATTGGCAGAGTTCTGATAGGAATTCCAACTTTTCAGAAGCCCAAGGAGAGCCAAGCTCACCAAGTCCTCGTCATCTATAGTAACCCCCACACTTCCCAGCTCATCCCTGTGTTGGATGAACTTCATGAGGTACTTGGGCATACTGTTGCCTTTCTCCATTTTTATGTTCCTGAGCTTATCCTTGAGTGCCAAAGTCCTCTGGTCGCTCTTGCTTTGGAATAAGTCTGTCAACGCCTTCCACATCAAGAATGGAGAAGCCTTACCATCAAGGCTGGACACTATGTGATCCTTTACACCTTACAACTGAATTTTTCGACACTTTGCTGTCTTCTTTTGCCATGCGTTAAGTGTGACAGCATCACTAGAAGCAGGTTTTGGAATTTCTGCATCTATGAACTCCTTCAACCCATTGTCATCCAACACTGCCTCCATCCTGTCCTTCCATGCAATATAATTTGAGCTACCCTCAAGGGAATACTCCAATCGAAATCTGTTGAAAGACATCTCAACTTTGACACCAAGAAAACACTGCTGCAAATTCGAATTCCACCAGCTCAAAACTCAACCGCTTCAATGTTTTGCAATTGCTCCAATGATCAATATCACTCTTATACCATGTAGAAATTTGAAATAACTAATATGTTATTTTACCAAGATTCTCATGATCAAACACTATTTTAACTTCATGCACAATACAAAATCTCTTCTACCATTGATCATTAATTGTGGAAATAAAAACAATCGCATGCGCACATTAAAACCATAAACAATCACACATATGAACACAGTATTTTATGGGAAATCTTAAAGCTGAAAACCCCCAACTATCTGTATATTATATGTCATAGAGATCATGTAGCAATCATTATACAAAGCTCCTCACAAAGCTCTCAGTACAATCTCCAATTGCTACACACTAATCAAGCCCGATCTAGCAAATCACATGCTCCAATCTCTGCCCCCTGATAGCCTGCCACTACTGCGCAATCCCTGCTCAAGAATGGCTCTAAATGAACTTGAATTGGTCCAGCCTTGACTGTGCAATCCTCATTGGCATCTCCAATCATTGGTTGTTGCAAATCATGCAACAATATAGTCACAACTGATAGTCACACTGCTCTTTCACCTACCTCTTCACTGGTCTCCACTGAAACTGTCCATGCACTGTAGTTAACTGATGTATTCTTTAGTTGATTAATGAGTTAATAATTAGTGAATTAATTAATAATTAATTCACACCACTCTCACTAGTGTATCAATAAGTTAGACTAGATACAACTAGCTCAACTATGTTTAACTCAGTTAAACTGAACACAACTCCATCAACTACCTCAATAACTCCACCAAACTCTGTCACATGAGTTCTAACTGAAGTATCCATGCAATAGCTCCACTTAATCCTCAGGAATAGCTTAATTCCTTCTGTCATCTCCTGTGCCACATTTGTGCACTTAACTAAAGTGCTCCAAGAGAATAAGATAATGTGTATAGTCCAAATATTATTAAGAGCTAATAATATTCAACATATCTATTTTTAGACTGGAAATCTAAAAATAGATTCCACCCAAAATGTCTAAAAATAGACGTCCATCTATTTTTCTCGACTTGACCAACCATTCACAAATAGCATCCTACAACTCATAGAACATGATCAACATGTCTAAAAATATACATAGTCTAAAAATAGACTTTGCGCCAAAAATAGCTTGTGGGCTCACTTAGTGAAGGCAACTTCTTTCCACTAAGCTCATCATCTTGTTGCAATCTCAACACTAGCTCTCAACAAAATAAGGATTATCTGCCACCCCTATCCTACCCCTGTGGTATTCGAATTTTCTCCTAGTGAGTGCCTTCATTAAGATATCAGCATCCTGATCCTCCGTGGGAATGTATGAAAGTAACATGATCTTTCGTTGCACACAATCTCTGATATGATGATACCGGATGTCAATGTTTTTAGATCTATCATGAAATATTGGATTAAATGAGAGTTTTATGCAACTTTGATTATCACAATATATCACAATAGGATCTAAGTGTGAACCGAACAACCCGACCAGGATCTTCCTCATCCATATAGCCTCTCATGCAGCCAAACTCGCTGCCATATACTCGGCCTCTGTTGAACTAAGTGCCACAGATCTCTGCTTCCTACTGTACCAAGAAACTGCTGTTGACCCGACATTGAAAATCCCTCCAGATGTGCTCTTTTTTTTCGTTGGGCTCCCTACCCAATCTGCATCCGTGAAGCCACACAGCTTCACCTCATCCGACTGTCTATACCATAATCCATATCTCGATGTTCCTCTGAGATATCTCAATACATGCTTGCCTGCCTTCCAGTAGAGCTTGGTAGGCTTAACCATAGCTTGTGAAATTTGGTTAACAGCATAGCATATGTCAGGTCGTGTATTGACTACATACATAAGTGACCCCACCAATTGTCGATAAACAGTGGCATCCACTACCTCTACCGATGTAGCATCCTCTTTCCTCCATCCACCAGGAAGAGTAGTGTCGATAGGCTTGCAGCTATGCATGTTGACCTTCTCCAGTATCTCTCGGGCATACTTGCCTTGAGACACAAACAGTCCATCACTGTGTTGCCAAATTTCCAATCCCAAGAAATAATGAGGGAGGCCCAAGTTCTTCATCTCAAATTCTTTTGCAAGATCAGCCTTGCATGAGAGTATCAACAGTTCATCACCTGTCAAAATAAAATCATCTACATAAAGTACAATGATGAGCAACTTACCCTCCACCACAATCTGGTATAGGTTCAGATCCGCCTCACTCTTGGAGAGTCCAAGTCTGGTGAAATAACTATATATCTGTGTGTACCAAGCACGAGGTGCTTGTTTCAACCCATACAGCACTCTCTTGAGCCTACACACATGCGACTCGATGTTGAAGATCTCAAAACCTTCGGGCTGCTCTATATACACCTCCTCCTCAATCACTCCATTGAGGAATGCAGTCTTCACATCCATTTGATGAATGTGCCACCCCATCTATGCTGAGAGAGCAAGAATCGTCTATATGGAAGAATACCCTGCGACAGGTGAAAAGGTTTCCTCATAATCGATCCCCTCAATCTGTGAGAAGCCTCGAGCAACAAATCTTGCCTTGTACTTCTCCACACTCCCATCAGCTGCTTGCTTCACTTTGTAGATCCATCTCGATCTTATCAATATTATTATTTTCCAATTTGAGTTTTTCTTTGACATCTTCATAGCTGCTCTTTTCCTTCAGAATATTGAAAACCCTGTTTCTTTCTTCTTCAGGCATTGAAAATGATGTATTTGTAGTTTCTTCAAAAAAATTATCACTTTCACCTCCTGTTTGATCTATCTCCATGTCTGATTGTTTCAACTTCTTGGAGTACCTAGTTGAGGGTTTCCTAGGTTTAAAGATAAACTCTGCCACTTCATCCTAAAAATCTAACCTTTTTGATGTCTTCAATTTCTTTGATTTGCTGCCACCTTTATCCAGTTTGATGAAGTCTTCTTGTACTAGGGGAGACTCTTCAATGTCAATAGCTTGAAGTATATCATTCAAATTAACTTTTGACCCCTCTGTAAATACAGTCTTACCCTTTTCCTTTAACCTTTGACTCCTAGTCAACCTCATTTGATCTATTTTAGTAGTTGACTGCTCTAGAATTGTCTCCTTAACTAGAGTTTTTTTCTTCTGTGCAGATTTAGGAGTATCTTGGATTTTCAATGTTGTTCCTATCATTGGTTCTTTAACTTGTTTTCGAGGCTTGAGCTTAACAAATCTTCTTGACTTTGTTTCTACAGGGGTAGTAATTTTTGATGGAGTTTTTTCTTTAGCTTGAGGACTAACACATGTTCCTTCAATCCCAATTCTACTCAAAAAGAGGAATTCAGCCCAATATCTGTTTTCTTTCTGCAGCTCATGTAAGACTATTAACTTGACTAAGACATGGTGAAATAATGAGGTTTCACATGACTCAATTTTCATTTGTACCTTATCAGACATCTTAGCCAAACTTCTGAAAAGATAAAAAGGTAAATCTAGAGATATTATCCCTGCGAAATGAAGCAAGAGTTTAAAGTGATAGGTATACACCTTGTGGTATCTCCCTTCATAGGTGAAGTACCACTGAATATTGTAGAGCAGATTGGAAAATGTATCTTTAACATAACTTCTTGGCACAACCTTGTTCAATTCAACCTCTTTAAACTCTGGTTTTAGAAAGATTTTGCAGGGTACCATGTCAAAATTGAAATTTTTAAACCACCTGTCTTCTCCCCTCAGAATTTCTGTAACTACTGATATCACTTCGGGGGAAATTGGTAAATTGAGAAATCCAATATTTGAGTTTGATCCTGTAAAGTTTATGGCAAATTCTTTGGTGACTTGAGTGTGTCCTCCCTGAAGTTTTTCACAAAACCTCCATCAACCTACTTTCTTAAAGGCTTCTTCAATAGACTTATCTTTTGTAAGATCTTCTACACCTTCAGGTTCTATTCTTAGGCAATGACCAGACCTATGACTCCTTCTTTCTTCAGCCATTTTCTTCTTGAAAACCTTGAATCTTCAGAAATCCGTGATAATCCCTTTGAAAAACCTATGTCTTTAGAAAATTAGCAATCCGAGCTTCCTGTTGAATGAACTGGCTCACTTGGTAAATGAGTTCAGACTCGATTGATAAAAATTATTCCTCGCTTGATAACAATCCTGCTTCTACTAGCAATGAATTTCAAATTCACTTGATAGTAAGTTTTGAAAACACTGTTGAATGAGTAGCCTCGCTTGAATTTGTTTCAATTAACTCTGGTCTTTCACCACTAATTGCTTCTTCCAAAACATAAGATGCATGCACTTTTGTCTTGCATGAGACAAATGAAATTGAAAATGACCAACTGTTTTCAAATTTAAAAGGACCAATGACAATCTGACCCCTAATCGATGACAAATAACCACTAATAATTATAATAAATGGTTGCATGCATGAATGAGAACTCGTGGATGACACGTAATGATGAAAAATTTAACTATATTTGACATATGTGACAGCTCAAACACAAAACTGAGAATCCCTGATTTCATAGTGCATGATTTTCAAATTTTCACTATGAAATCACCAGCTTTTTCGTAGCGCAGAATCAAATTTTTACATTGAGCACGCTACGAAAACGTGGTTTTGTGGCTTATTCATCAAATCTTCATAAAGAAATTTAAAAATAGGTTTCAAAACATGGCATAAGATCTTTGAAGAATTAAACAAGGTTTTTGAACATTTTTTGGTGATGGAATGAGACTTTTAACCCATGATCTAGACCTTTAAAAATATAAAAATGACTCTAACCCTATCTAGCATTCCAACTTAGGAACAAGTGTAACTAACCAAGTTTCAGAAATTTTTTATAGTGATAACATACATAAATGATTTTACAACCCTTGGATCCCTTAGATCAGCAGATCTAGAGTGTAGAGCCACAAGGGGAGCAAAACCAAATCAAACTAGGTGTGGTAAATAGATCTCCCATAACCTAGTCTAGTGGAAAAACACCCTACAAGAGGGGCTGCAGTTATGCACAACAAACTGCTTTAGAAATAACGTGGTATTGGACAGTACGAGTAGGAGGGCATCCAATATGGTTAAATTATGAATTTACAGTGGCGAATCAGAATTATAATGAAGCTCTTTCAATATACAGTAGAATACATAGGCAATAGAGCAGGAAATTCTCAGAAAAGAAAGCTGCAACACATATATAAATGCAGAAATGGCTCAACAATGTTATTTTAAGGAGCTAAAGTAGCTGACTATTACAACTCAGATCTAGGACAGATATGTGGACAAAACATCAGATCTATTTTAGATCTGGAAACTAGATAGTTTTATTTACAAGATCCCCTTGGGGTTTTGACCAAAACATGCATAAACAGAAGTAGATCTAAGTTTCAAGTTGCAGATCTGTAAAATGAGGCAGTAATTTCTGAATATAACATTACGTTACAAGATATTAGATCTAAATATAACATGGATCAACAAGGTAATCCATGGATCACCAAAGTGGAAGGCAAGGCCCAGCACCAAAGATCTCTCATCAAAACAGTGATCAAAACACCATAAAGAACCTCCTATCAAAATAATACAGTTCCTCAATGGAAAAAACGTTATAGATCAAATGACATAGATGGCCAATTTCCAAGTTACAGATCTGAAGTGCAAATAGGAGAGGCACTCTTCCAGGAGGTTAAAAGACACACTCCATGAGAAGAGGCTCCCAAAACAAGCTAGATCTCTGTAGATCTAGAATACCACTTGCTGCTACTTGCAAAAGCAGACAAAATCTCACTGGATCTGTGTTGCAATTGGAAGTAGAGCTTGGCCTTAAGCCTGATAGTGGATCAAATCAGCAAATACTCCTCCAATAATCCTCAAAGGAAGAGGTGAAATCCCTGCATAGGAACTCCAAGTGCTAAGCAGCACAATTCTCTACTAAACAACAGAGAATAGTATTTTTCTAAGAAGACAAGATAATCAGAAATATAATCAATTAACAACCTCTTCTTGTTGCCTTCACCTTCCTTTTATAAGATGAAAGCCTTCGCAAACCCTAAACCACCTTGATGAGTTAGCTTCTTTCACATGAGGGGCCTCCTTCTAGAACTATGTTGTCCCTTTAGGAGATACAATGAACCTAGATAGCGTTGTAGATTTGGTCAAGGTTGACCTAGTTTCACAATTCAAACCCCTTTCTCACTTGCAACTGATTGTTTACATGGCCCTGATTTATCTATGTTCACATGGGCATTGATTTATTTAGTATTTTTAGGAGTTTTACATGTCCTCCTTTATTCATTTATTCATGCAACAGAAAGTAAAACAAAATTGAATATTCCTCTTAGATTAGGCTAAGTAGGAATATTACCGTCCTCCCCTCCAAAATATTGCTTGTCCTCAAGATATTGATAGGGTAAGAGCTGCATTACTTCTCCTCCTTCATTATGGCATCATTAATGATCAAGTCCTCATCATAAGCCAAGTGCTCAACAAGCCAATACATCATGAATTGTTCCTCCAAGGCCAATATAATATGTGCATAGTCCATCCCTTCAGGAGTGAAAAACTCAACAGAAATAAACATGGTTGGATCTATGCTACATCTAAAACATGTATCATGAAGTACAGGTAGAAGTTCCAAACCATGTGGTACATACACACAGCCAATCCTCTATCCATACAACCCCATAAACAATACAACTATATCATCAAGGTATGGAAGCAAGACTACATATATGCAAAATAAAATCTGAGTTTGAGGAGGTGGGTCAAAATCCCACATGTGATGCCAGTGCAGTGCACCTCTTGTCTTCATTAGATCCAGGTGTGGCAAGTGGCATTCCCACCACACTTTTGCTGCATGAGTCACCTTAACATGGCTGAAGGTGTTACATAATTTTGGTGCCTTTGGGAAGCACCCATCATGAAAATGTATCTCCCTTTGCACATCAAGGGAGTGGCCAAGTTCAGAATTTCCATTGTCCCCCAACAAACTATGAGATCCACATGATCTCTCACTCCCTTTAGGAGTCATATCCTGCTAAATCATGGCAAAGGAATGTAATAGATCAGAAAATACAACTTGCTTGTCATGATCAAATCCTTTACCATCATAGTCCTTCACACACATGGAGTTGTGCATGAGCATTCCCCTCCTCTCAAGCAAAGGAAGAGCTGGCTGAGATGATTCTTGCAAAGATTCCACTGGCTAACCCAATCCTCCATAGCTATTGCACTCTTGAAAGTGCTGATATAAGTCCTCTCTCATGCCTTCCTAATCAAAACTCTTCATGATTAGGGTATAGATCTTCATTGAATACAAATGGCTGAGGAAGAATTCTTCATATGCTCCTTGTAGGATCTTCTGCTTGAGCTTGGAAGCTCTAGCCAAGAATACCTTACCATGATAATAGATGACTCCTCCTTGGACTAAGTAGCCCTCTTCTTGATGAATTCCATCTAGTATCATACCTGTGTGGAGATCTTTGTAATACTCTACAAGCAGTTGAGATTTCCAATAAAGATCCACACTGCTCAACAATGACAGCGCTGCTGATACATCCTTGGGAGTGCTTGTCATGTTTTTGATTCCCTATTTGACATTATACATGCCAAAACTATTTGTTGGAAGGCTGATCCTCCCATAGCGCAGATTCAGAAAAGTGAGAGGGTGATAGTGATGCAGGAAGAAGATCCCCCTCATTCTTGGGTTGTCCCAAGCCTCCTAGCGTTGTAACTTGGTCTCTTATTGCTCCAATCCTTCCTGGATCTAGATTTGGAGCAGCACTTTGTGGAAACTTCCCCATAAGATCTGAATCTGATGGAATTCCAGGTGGCTTTCCATGAGATAATAATGTCCCTTGCAGCATCCTCATCAACATGAGAGAAGGAACTGTGAGATCCCTGCTTCCACTGCACAAATCCATCTCTTTTGTTTGTGTGGAAGTACTAGGTGAAGGATAAGTATGCATGCCTTGAATAATTTGTGGTTTCCCACTCTTCAACTCCACCCACTCCATTTGCAAAGCTTTCCAATCAGTGGTAACCTTCGCCAAGGTAATCAACCATTGGACACCCAATATGATGTTGGTGTATGTTATGTCAACTACAAAGAAGTGATCCACCAAAGTGTAGGATCCCATAGTGACAGAGAGTGAGGGAACATATTGCATGCATTTCATGGTCCTATCTCCTGGGACCAAAACATAAAATCCCTCTAAAGCCTCAATAGGGACTGCTCTCATTTGCACAGGATGAGCATCAATAAAGTTGTCGGTTGCCCCACTTTCAATCATGACAAACACTCTTTGATTCATGACTGAACCTTGTACTCTTAGGGTCAAGTACTTGGGCACTCCTCTTAAAGATGCAAGAGTCCCACTCGTTGGAGAAAAGGCTCCCTTCCTATCTCTGGATGGTGTTTGATCTTCCTCATCATCATCAGCGTTGTGACCCCTCTTAGGTTCATCACCTTCATCTTCCTCCTCAAAATCTGAGAAGACTTCTATGTAGTGTGCTTTTCCAGCAACACATCTATGTCTCGATGCCCATGACTCTTGGTAAGTGAAGCATAGTCTCTTCTTCCTCAATTCCATCCTGAGATCAATATCAAGATATTTATTCAAAGAGCTCTCCTTGGGAGGAGAAGATTTTCCTTCCTTCCCCTTAGAAAAGTGAGGGGCCTTGCTTTGGAAAGTTGCCTTTGCTTTTGGCAGGGCATCTTGGAGATCTCTAGCCCTCTCAATGGCATCATGTAAAGTGATGGGCTTGGTAGATTTAACCAACCCATGCAAAGGCTCCTCCAAGCCATCGATGAACATGTAAACTCTCCTTGCTACAGATAGTTCAGGGACCATGACTGATAATCTCAGAAACTTAGAGATATAAGTCTCCACATCTCCTGATTTCTTCAACTTTGCAAGGCTTATGAAGGGTGCTTCAGGATCCTTCCCTTCAAACCTCTCCACCAGTCTTCTAGTAAATTCATAATAAGTAGTCACATTGATGTGTCCCAATGTAGACAACCCATGAAACCACCAATTGTGTGCTTCACCTTCAAAGTGCAGCGTTGCAATCTTGATGGCTTCAGTCTTAGGGACCTTATTCAACTGAAATTAAATATCTAGATTTTCTACCCATGCCTTGGTAGAACTAGAGGGTGATCCATCAAATTTGGGCAAAAATAATCTGCCCATAGAGTGGTGTCTATCATGAAATAATCCACCATATCTATATTATTGCCTTGGTCTTCTTCTGTCCTTGAGGTGAAAAAAATATTGGAAACTTAATTTATCCTTGAATCTCTAACTCTGAGAGTCATACTCCACAAAGTAACCTTCGAGGGAGGCTTGATCGTGTGGTCCTTCATTCTCCACAGCCAAGAAAGTAGGCATAGTGGAGTGTTGTGAGGCTTGTGGGGCTTGTGGCAGATTCACTGGTTGACCAGTCCCATGATGAGACATATCAGAGCTTTCTCCCAGCTAAAATATCCCAAGAGATTCCCTCATTCTATCCATCCTCATCTCTTTTATCTCTCTGGCAAGATCTTGCATGGCCACCAACAGAGTTCTTGCAAACTCTTCCCCTTATTTATCACTTGTAGTCTCAAGGGCTTTACCCTTGTATTGATCTTCAATAGTATAATCATACTTCTTGCGACTTTTGTTCTGATACCTATTCTCCCTATCAGTAAGAGGATCATCTTCTTATGAGTGCAACATGGCTGGTGCTCCAAGGCAAGCATAGGGTGTGCCAAGAAAGGAGCTCTGATACCACTATAATATCCCATATCTGGAATAGCACAACAAACCTGCTGAAATAACTCACTCTTGGGAGATTGATGTATAGAAATGAGTTTATAGCCCTTGGATCCCTTAGATTAGCAGATCTAGAGTCTAGAGCCACAAGGGGATAAAAAAAAAATCAAACTAGGTGTGGTAAACAGATCTCCCATAACCTAGTCTAGCTGAAAAACACCCTACAAGAGTTGCTACAGCTATGCACAACAAACTGCCTCAGAAATAATGTATTCTTGGATAGTATGAGAAATAGGGCATCCAATATGGTTAAATTATGAATATACAACAATGAATCAGAATTATAATGAAGCTCTTTCAATATACAGTAGAATACATGAGGCAATAGAGCAAGAAATCCTCACAAAAGAAAGCAGCAACACATATATAAATGCAGAAATGGCTCAACAGCGTTATTTTAAGGAGATGCAACATTTGAATATTACAAATCAGATCTAGGACATATCTGTGGACAAAACATCAGATCTATTTTAGATCTGGAAACTAGATAGTTTTCTTTACAAGATCCCCTTGGGGATTTGACCAAAACATGCATAAACAAGAGTAGATCTGAGTTTCAAGTTGCAGATCTATAAAATGCTACAGTAATTTCTGAATATAACATTACATTACAATAGATTAGATCTAAATATAACATGATCATCAAGCTAATCCATGGATCACCAAAGTGGAATGCAAGGCCCAGCACCAGAGATCTCTCATCAAAACAGTGATCAAAACACCATAAAGAACCTCCTATCAAAATAAAACAGTTCCTCAATGGAAAAAAAATTGTAGCTCAAATGACATAGATGGCCAAGTGCCAAGTTACAGATCTGAAGTGCAAACAAGAGAGGCACTCTTCCAGGAGGTTAAAAGACACACTCCAGGAGAAGAGGCTCCCAAAACAAGCTAGATCTCTATAGATCTAGAATCCCACTTGCCGTAGCTTGAAAAAGTAGACAAACCTTCATTGGATCTATGCTGAAATTGGAAGTAGAGCTTGGCCTCAAGCCTGATAGTGGATCAAATCAACAAATACTCCTCCAATAATCCTCAAAGGAAGAGGTGAAATCCCTGCATAGGAACTCCAAGTGCTAAGCAACACAATTCTCTACTAAACAAAAGAGAATAGTATTTGTCTAAGTAGACAAGATACTTAGAAATATAATCAATCAACAACCTCTTCTTGTTGCCTTCCCCTTCCTTTTATAAGATGAAAGCTTTTGCAAACCCTAAACCATCTTGATGAGTTAGCTTCTTTCACATGACGGGCCTCCTTCTAGAACTACGTTGTCCCTTTAGGAGATACATTGAACCTAGACAACATTGTAGATTTGGTCAAGGTTGACCCAGTCTCACAGTTCAAACCCCTTTCACACCTACAAGTGATTATTTACATGGCCCTGATTTATCTGTGTTCACATGGGCATTGATTTATTCAGTCTTTTTAGGAGTTTTACATGTCCTCCTTTATTCATTTATTCATGCAACAGAAAGTAAAACAAAATTGAATATTCCTCTTAGCTTAGGCTAAGTGGGAATATTACACCAAGGCCCCATAAATAATGAGTGTACCTAAATTTATGGAGCTAAAGATCCAATTGTAGGAACTATAGGAAAAAACATGCATAAGGCCGAGTGTGTCTCCATGGGGAGAACTTGTGCTATTTCTGAAAAATAAATATGGAATGTTGAGACTATGAATATATTATAGACAACTAAATAATATGACTATAAAAAATAAATACCCTTTGCCAAGAATATATAATTTATTTGATTTCTAAAATTGATATGAGGTTAGGATACCATCAAATCAGGAACACGGATGAATACATACACAAAACATCTTATGTAATGTTATGGGAACTATGAGTTTGTGGTATTACCAATTGGGTTGACTAATGCACCTACTACATTCATGCGTCTCATGAATAGTGTATTAATTCCATTCCTAGATAAATTTGTTATTGTCTTTATAGATAATATTTTATTATATTCAAAGACTAAGGGAGAGCATGAAAAAAATCTTAATATGGTACTTCAAAATCTAAGAGATAATGAAATATATACTGAATATAGAAAATTTTCATTTTACCAAGAGAAAACTCATTATCTAGGACAATTTTCAAAATGCTAGAAATCTGCCAACATACAAGGGCTATCCCCAATGTGAAGTATCAATTAGGCCTCACACCATTTGGAGTAGGAGCCCCATCCTTAGTATCAGCCTGACCACCATAAATCAAGGTTTACCTTGGTTTCAATGGATAACATAAGATACTATACACATAACCTTTGAATAAACACGTAAGTTGACATTGTGAAACCCTAATTGCAATGTGTAAAAGGATACTTTCACTAGTGTCAAGGAAAAAATGAGTCTCTAGAAAGAGAGTAATATTACTATCTTAAGAGAGGCATACGAGAGAAGGTAAATATTTTTTAGTTATCTAGCGAAATATTTCACATATACACAATTATCATTAAAGAAAATGCAACACACATACAACAAGATAAGCACCAAATTCAATGAAGTAGTTAAATTTCTTTAGTACATATGAAAATAACATATACCACAAAAATATAAAGAACAATATTTGACAATTCATGATACATGCATGAAAGTGTGTTGGTTCAATGAGCTTCTAATAATTAAGTGAAATATCATAGTATACAGTTACAATGGTGAGCCACTAGCTCCAATAGTGGAACATTAAGTCACTTCTTGCATCTCCAAAAGAATGGTCTTATCTCCTATGCCAAGCTAAAGAAGCCAAGGCTAGCTCTCCAAAGTATATGACTCCAAAATCCCTTTTCCTAAGTTATGAGGTTTTCTTATAACAAGAGGAATGTTGTTTTATATCCCCTATGATTCTTGAGCTACGCTCATGACTCTTGGACTCCTAAATGACCTTTGAAATTCTATATGAATCTCTGGTCCACATGTGAATTTTCATATTCCACATATGACTCTTGGAATTCCACACATTTGAATTTTTTTTATTTTCTTGAAAATACATAATTACATTCCACATCATGTGGAAAGACACATTGACACATATGACATTGTTATGACACTTGTACAATCCATAACTTTTCAATGATTATATGGAACTTCATGATGATGTGGCAATGCCAAGTTCTTCTCTTTTTTGCTATCTCTTGCATTCTTGATGGTAGATATGATTTTCTCCTCATATGCACCATCTAAGGATCTGGGAAAAATATTGGAACCTTCTAAATCATCATTAAATGTCTCCATTTGTCCTAGTACATGATCTCTTCATGTCTACATGATGCTTCTTATTTGTGCTTCTTCTCTACAAGTTATCTTTGTTTCTTACCCTTATAATATTCCTTGAGCATCACCTTGCCTTGTCAATGAGGTACACCTGCCAATGAATTTCACTCATGAAAAGGCAAGATCAACCTGTAAATCATCTATTATACCCCTACTTTTCTCATGGAAGAAGCTCCTTGTGATGGGCCTGTGTGAGGATTGAAAGAGGAAGAATTGCTAAGGATGGAATAATTGAGCTCAGTAGTGCATAAGGGAAGGCACCATTTCTCACTAGAACTATTCCATGCACTATGAGGAGGGGATATTTAGGGTCCAGTGGAGTGGGAAAGTGCAAGAGGAAGTGTGATGAGCTTGTTGAATAAAACTGTATCATGCACATGGCTCAAGGGAGGAGTAGATAGTGATATCATAGTTGAGCTTCACAGTGACTGAGGGAGTCCCTGACTATGGACTAGAACTGTGACATGTGTTCAGAAGGTAGGCCAAGACCCAGTGACTATGAAATAAGGGATTCTAGAGGATAATGGTTGATGGCTTGCATACTAAAACTGTGAAATTTTCTATAATTGAGAAGGAAATAAGGCAAGACTACGCAATGTAGATATGATTTCAAAAGTTTTTTATGGACAGGCTCCTATGCTGGCACAATTCAATTCTACAGTGACTAACTATCTACTGGGAAGGAAGATTGCGTAGTTGGATAAGGTAAGTAGCATAGTTCAAGTCACTTTTCCTAGGGAGAGTTATCTGCATTGTGAAGGGAGGAGGACGTTTGCATGGAATATTTTTTTCTTTGAAGAGGGTCACTAGAAATTATCGATGCACTGTAAAAGGTACAATTGATCAAATAATAATGTTGTGACTCTGTGCATGCAACAAGGGTTAGTCACTATGCTTTGAAGCTTATCAATGTGCATTGATAGGAGAGGACCTTGAAGAGGAATTCATGCATAAATCAGGGATAAAGAGACATGATCAATGATTCTCATGAATAGGTTGTGCTCATCACCTAGGAGAGGGTTCATGTATTCAGAATTTGTAATGGGAAAGAGGACCAAGAAGAGATCCAAAATGGATAAGTGTTTGACCAGTAGAGTAAGAGTGGGATAAAAAATTCAACAAGACTCAAACATGGATCACACACATGAATTCCATCAATAAAATCTTGGGGAATGGAAAAGCCTCATGAAAAAAAATCATACCTTGAAACAACAACAAAGCAACACTTATTTCTAAGTGTGACCATTGAATGCCATGATGCGACACTTAGAACACATGTTGTCACACAAGGGTTGAATACGACCAAAAAATGTGGTAATTTATAGGAATGTGTATAACACGTATTATTATGAGATGTAGGGCCATCTAATGTAGAATAGTGCACTTTAATTGGCTATAGTGATGTGAAAAGGTGTGAAACATACAAGAGTGGAAATAATTAGAAGAGACATTTCCGATTGTAACAAATAGTGAGGGACTATCAATGGAGAGTGTACACTTACTGTTAACATTGGTTGTGCAGCACATTTTTCTTATGGATTATGTAGCCATTGTCAATAGCGATTGTGCAATCCTTACTTTCAAGAGTTGTGCAATGTGTATCTAAGCTTGTAGGAGATGGGTGCACTTGTGAATTTATAAAAGGTTGAACATATATGAGAAAGTGACTTTGACACTTAAAATATGAGGAAAAGGCTTAAAAATTTTCCAAAAAATTATCCGACAATGAAGTGAACATAAAATGATAGCTTTTAAGATCCTAAATAGGCTCCAAAATTCAAGTGTAGGAAAAATTTTGGAGGGTGATGATCACAATGTCAACACTTGGAGAAAAACTAGTAAAAATCTAGCTTCTTTGTTTTGATTTTATCCTTAAGTTAAAGGTCTCATTATTTTAGCAAGTATTGATTTTCCATGTTATAGATTTCCAAAAAAAAATCACTTATATTGGTTAAAGATATAGTGTCCTATTTTCCTTTCTCATCTTAAAACACATCAACATAAGACTAGTCACACCTCAAATATTTCGATAGGGGAGAAGGATAATAAGTTTACCTATATTTTGATAATAATAGTTAATCACATTCCTCAATATTTCTCTGCTACTAGCAAGCATATTCAGTACTTCAATGGAGTCACCTCAGGGAAATACAAGCATCTCTTCGTTGCCAATAGGAATTTTTAGTACCCTGACGAAGTTTCTTTCTTCACCTCTCTACACATAAATAATTTATCTTATTCACCTCTTTATTTAGTTACTAATAGAATGGAAAAAAGTAGTTATTTATTTTTACAATAGATGAGGGATCCCGACTTATTTAATTTCCAAGAGAAGGTATTCCTTTCTTAAGTTATTTGAAAGATAACTAAAGTTAATATGCCCATTTAAAGTTTTTATTTCTTCCCTTGCTTGTGTCACCTCTCTACAAATAAATAATTTATATTCTTCACCTATTTATTTAGTTACTAATATAATATGAAAAGGTAATTATTTAATTTGACAATGGATGAGGGATCCTGACTTATTTAATTTTCAAGAGACGTTGTTCCTTTCTTAAGGTATTTTAAAGATAAATAAAGTTAATATGCTCATTTAAAGTTTTTATCCATTCCCTTCTCTACTTGGTTTAGTCGAAAATTAAAAACACCATTTTTATAGGTCAATTTGGGCATCATCCCCCAAGATCTAGTCAAAATGGACATCATCCCAAGGAGCAATGAAATAGGGTCTATTATCCCATTATATTTCAGTTGATATATGCCCTAAGTGAAGAACATTTCATTCATGGCTTCTATTGTGAGATTTCCAAGGTTTGAAGAATATATTATATGACAGACTGACTCACCAACACTCCTCTACAAGGGACTAACTGTGTTGCAGTGCCAATTCCTCAATACAAGGGTGCACTGCAGTTCACTTCCCGACATTCAAGAGTGCGTTGGTCACCTGGGAGTGGAATTCTCATTGTTATGGGAATCTCCACATGGTCGATGCCTTCTAGAAGAGTCCATAGGTTTCCTACTCTGAATCCAAGTGTCCATCCACCACCTCTGAAATTGGAAACATGTCTTGCCTATTATTAGAAAGTCATTCATTGAGAAACTACCATCAATTTCCCTATAAATTGAGCACTCATCCTAGTGCTAGGGAGAAAGAATTTTGTGAAAAGTTATGCTATTGGATTCTCATTTGATAAAAGAGTGAAAGTACTGATATTTTGTTTAGATGATGCTAGATGTGATGAGGTTGGAATGAAGTTGGAGCAGGTTGACGACAAATCGATCCATTGGTTGTAATATTCTCCTCCTACTCTTTAATAAAGATTGTTGTTCATTTTCCAATACATGTGTCTCTATTTCTTGTGCAATGTATAATTGAATGGTGTATGTATTTCAGATCTAATTGGTTTGATTTGAGTAACATAAGTAGATATCTTGTTGGCTTGAGGGGTCCTTACCCAGGTTCGGAGGTTAAGGTTTGCCAACAAACCCTTATACTACTATCCCTTTCGGCAATGACCTACTTGCGCAGGACAAGGTCTCACCCGAAGTAGTATGGGAGGGTGCTGGAACCAAGTTTTTGCACCCTGGGAGAGAGTAGGTAATTCAAGGCAGATCTAGGTTGCAGCTTATTAGGTTCACACAAAATGAGTCTATTCGTAGCCCTTTTAACAGTGTGACCAACATATAACCATAACAAAGCTATTATTATCAACAGATCTAAACATAAAATTCACATCCACATGTGCATTACCAGATACCATCACAGAGCATTAGAAACAAAAATAATTTCAGATCACAGATGTACTTGCGCTAATTCTAGATCACAGATATATTCGCAGCTTTAAGTAAATGTCACAAATGTGCTTCAGTAGTAAACACAATCAATTCAAATAACACACATATATTTCAACTATCCTTCGCATTCATTAATATGAAATATCCACTTACAACCCAAACATAGCCCACACACACAGCCTATCAGGGTCTGCAAATAGCAGGAATAAGGATCTCTGTGCACACAGCTAGCAGGAGTCCTTACCCCAAAACAACCCAAATAGATCTCAACAATTCACACATAATATCAATTCTAATTCATGCCTGCCTTTAGACTCAAACTATTCATCTATTTATATCAACATAGCCCTTGCTATCCTATGGTTCGCAAACTGTGGTTTTCGGACTGTAGGTCTATGGTTTGACCCATTTTACAAATCATTGGGGCTTTGACCCACCCCAAAGCCCCGTCGCTAGGCTAATTGGTATCAAAAAATATTAAAAATGCAGCTAGGGGACCTTGTTCCAATAGGCCCCCAACACAATCTTGTGACTCGTCCCAAGTCATAGCTTGGGTGGAATATTCATGTGTTCTTTGAGCTCCTCCATGGAAATAGAAAGTGGGGCCAACACTTGAATTCTCTGAATGGCGACGGTTTGCGTGATTTCCACTAGTTTGTGAGATGTTTTTCCTTCCAAGGAAGCAATGATCATGTCAAGATCTTGGTTCACCTATTGGACTGCTCTGTCTATGTCCTGTGAGAGCTTAAGTACGTCCTCCAGGCAGGGTGTCAAATGGTCGCTGAGGATGTGCTTTTTTCATGGGAGTGCAGCAATGTTACTGTTATCACTCAGGTTTTCCTAGAAGTTGTGTAAGAGGAAAGTATACCCGAGGTAACCAAAAACCAACCTTTTAGATGCAGAATCTAGCCAATCTGCATCCAGAGAGGGCTCTCTCTTTATGATTTATCTTTGTTCTTGAAAGGTTTTAGGCTAGTTATAGATTCAAAGTTTGTTTTGGGAAAATGGTGGAAAACACAAACTAAGGGCAAGGCTAAGAGCTTTCAGTCCATTGGGCTATGGAGTCAAAGGATGGCTTTACTGGATTTCTATTCTATGCACAAGATGGTATTACAGGGCAAGATAGCTAGACAGAGAAAAATCGTTAAAATTTAAAGTGGGTGGGATGATCTTGAAGGGATGAAAGGCAACTAAGAATCTTTCACCATGTTCAAAGGAAGGAAGTGAATTGACTACAAACAAAGAGCAATAAAGGATTCTTTATTATAGCAATCAACAGTGCTTAAATTAGCGAAGCAGGAGCATTTAATAATTCATGCTTATAGCTAATTTAGAAGAAAACATTTAGGAACAATCACATTTGAAAACAGAGTACAATTAAGCAAATTCTGTTTCAATCCTTTATGTAAATTATTCAGAAATGGATATGATGGTATTATAAACTAATATAAAATTTCGGACAAAGGGTAGAAACACTTATTGAACTGTAGTCCAACACATGAATCCTGCAACAAGTCCAGTGCTTCAAATCGTCATCCAGTAAGCCACAAGTAAATTTCTCCAAAAGCTTTTATTCCGAAAATCTTAGTGTTACAGCAGAGTAATAGAATCCACCCTCAACTCTCTCTTTGAGGGTTTATTTATACAAAAAATAATCCTAACAATCTTACTCTATCCTAGCCAATAATCCAGGCTGACTTAAAGCATATTTACAAACAAACAAGAGACACATGGTCTCGTAAATAGAATAATGAGTAACGGCTGATGTGTTGTTCCTTTCTTCATAGACGTGCTAAGGATAAGTGCTTAAAATAGGGCTCTGTGCTGTCCTTTGCGTATTCCTTTGACTTGTTGAATACTCTTTCTTCTCACGGATACTCTTTAACCTTTTATCTGATACTCTTTCATCTGCTTTTCTGTTTTTTACCATTTACTCAATAGTGAAGATAAACTTTCATCCTGAAAACATTTTTTACAAAACTTCCAGCATTTCCTTCCACCACTGATCATCTGGTATCATTGTTCTTCTGAGTTTCCTTAAAGTTTCATCTGCTTCAGTAAGTTTATAAAAAGTGGGCTCGTTCGGAAATAGATACTTTAATTCATGCTCCAGATGAAATAGATTCCTCACTTTTTCATAGATACTTTTCCCAGTTGGTAATGCAGGTTTTGATGAGCTAGTAGAACCTATAGCTGTATTTTTAGCATGAGCTTTTATTCTTTTCTCATAGGTTTCCAAGTCTACTATTTGATCCTCTGTGAGCATGGGACTTGGCAATTCAGTGTCCAGCAGAGCTTGAAACTTTTCTCTGAAAACGTTGATATCAACCAAAATGTCTGTACACTTTCTTTCTAGATTTTGCATGAAAGTCCTCTTGGTGAAAACTCTCTTTGCTTCCAACACTGCACCTGTTCTGTCATCAATTCCTAACAATGCAAGCTGTTGTTTTGTTTTGGAATTCAAAAATTGAATCAGCTGCTGGGCCTGCTCCGGCTTGCCTCTTAATTCATGTCTAGTTTTGTTTATTTCCTCTTGTGCTATCTTGACTAACTCATTTTGCTCAAAAAATAGCTTGAACGGAAGACCAAATACCTCTTATTAAGTCAATGATGTTGCCCCAAAGAATATCATTTATTTCGTTCAGAGGCTTTTCCAGTGAAAGATCTTTTTGCAAAGCCTCAACCAATTTCTCCAATCTTTTTATTTCCCTGAGGTTGTCAGCAACTGTCTTTTTGGATGTGTCATATTTTCCCTCCAATTTTGTTAATTGTAATTTTGTTTCTTGGAGTTCTGTGACCTTTAGCTGCAAACTCTCCATCTGTTTAATTAAATCCTCGGAATTCAAATTAGAAATGTTTACCTGAGATGGTTGTTCCTGCTGTCCTGTAGTCGTAGTACCTGTTGTTGAAGTCTGCTTGATAATTTCCTGTTCCTGCAATGCTTTTTCCAACTCCTTCTCTGTTTCATTTAGTCGCTCTGTCAAATTCAAGAGCAACTCCATCATTTCTTCTTGTAAATTTCCTTTTATAACTTCCTGTGTCTGAGGGTGCCTTGAGGCTGGTAATTTCAGCTGTTTTCTGAGTGCAGCTATATCATCCTCTTTCTTTTTTACCAATGCCTCAATACCTTTAATGTCTTTGGGATTGTGACCCAAACCAATGATGATCTCTTCTAGAGATTTTATTCTATTGTCCTTGGCCTGTGAGGAGGCCCTCTCAATCTTTAATTTTGCAGTAGTATTATTCAAGGAATCTTGCAGCGTTAAAGCTGCCATGGCTTTGTTGGTGAGAGTAGAATAAACCATTTCCCCTGTTTGTCTATGAAGCTCTATCTGATCCAAGGGATGGATATCTTTTGCTAAAACTTCAAAATTTGTTCTGATATAGTCTGTTGCTGAAGTTGGCTTTGGCACCTTTGCTTTGAAGTGGCTCATTTGCATTTTACCTTGTGACAGATCAAATGCTGACATCAACCTTTGCTGATTGTGAGGAGCCATCTTCATATATTGATCGTATACCTTCATTTTCAATGGTTCATTCTTTGTTTTGATATTAATGAAGGTTTTCTTAATGTCTCCAGTATCTGTCTTTGGCGGTCTGAAAGAAGATACTTCAGTGCTTAATTGCTTTTGTATCCCTTTCTGGCTTATGTTTGTTTCACTTGCTGTACCTGTTTGCTGACTATCTTCCCTACCATCATCAAATACTTCATCTATAATCTCTACATTTGGAGGTGGATCCGACTTGTGTTTTTTAGCTTGATAAACTTGTGGGGCTCCTTTTGAAGGTGTGGTATCTGGAGCTAGCCTCTTTTTCCCTATTTCCACATTCAGTGGAGTTTCCATCTCTGGAACTTGGATTTGCTTTGCTGGTGTTTGAGAAGCCTGAGATTGTTCTGGTGCTTTGGAACTCTGTGATTTTTCTGCCATGACCAGGGTTTCAATGACCTGAACTATAGGTTCTTTTCCTTTACCCTTGGGCTCTGCTGCTATTGATGGACTATCTTCTTGTATAGCTTGTTGTAGAGTGGCTGCTGAAGATGTGCCAATGTAAGGTACCTGCATTTGATCATATGTTTCTAGGTCAAATTTCTTCTCAACATCTTTCATAAGTTTATTCAATTTGGCAGCTCCACTTCCCTCTTCAACAAGTGTTCCTTTAAACCATTCATCTTGATTTGCATACTGTTCTATGTCAGGAATTCTGTGATGTACATAAGGAGATGACTTATTTTTTAACCTTCTTTCACAAATGAAACCAAAGGGGTCATATGGGACCCAACGGAAAGATGTCTGGAATTTTCTCTCTAATACAAGTTCTGCTTCTCTCTCGGCTTCTCTAGAATTGCAAATGAAAGGACCTAACTGGCTTTTGATCCTTAACTGTGCTTTCTTCTTTACATTGCAGAAATGGATTACATCTGAGTTATTCATCTGTCTAAAGTATTCCAAAGCAAAAATTCTCATTGGTACATATCTGGGTAACTTGAATGGATGTAATTCACATCCATAAATCTTGATGACTGTATGGTTTTGGTATAAGTACCAATCCCCAACTTTATAACTCTTTGACAATTGCAAGGTCTTTCTAATTTCGGTACTAAGCCTGGGGGGAGAAACTCCTGTTAACAAAGCTGTAGCAGGATGTACAAACTGATCAATGAATTCTGAATAAGAGTAGGGAGAATCAGAGGACAAATGAATGATGGGGGACCAAAAAATAACAGACCTGGGATTACCTCTAGCATCAATTTTCTGAACAGGGAAAGGGAAACTGTCTGACTGATAAAAGATCATGAGATGATAGATGACTGAGGAGTACTTAAAAACCTTTTCAGTATCTAGCCTTAAAAATTGATCATGGATTTTGTTGGCAATGAAGGAAGCATAATCATACTTAATCTCAGGAGGCTGCCCAGGGGTAAAGATAGATAGCAGATCCAGAGTTATCTCATCTACATACTCACTGGTCTTGAATCCTAAGACAAAGAATATTACATTCACAATAAGCCTTCCCAATTTATTGAAAAAGTAAAAACCATAGGGGGGAGTCCCTTTTGGCTGATGCTCAGGTAACATGAAATACTGACACATTGCTTTTAATTTCTCTGGGGTTAACTGCCTGGTTTTCTCAATCAGCCCTTCCATGGATAAAGGTGCTAATTCTTGTTCTGGCTCAAAGTATAACATAGCATTGATAGCCTGAGGTGTGATAGGGAACAGAACACTTTGATCAGGAGCTAATACAGCTCTTTGTGCAGGATCATAATTTGCATGACAGTAATGAATGATTTCGGGGAAAACGTGGACTGTAGGAATAAAATACCTTGGGAGATTGGATTCCCACAACCCTATAAGATCTTGCCCCTTTGAGTGTTCGTCTCTGCAGCGACAGAAGCTCAAACGGGGACTTTCATCAAAATGAAGGTCTTTAATTTGGAAATCTTCATCTATTAGAGGTAAATAGTCTAATTCCCGGTGAGGAGCATTCAATGGAGTGATATTTAAAGCTGTCGGGGCCTCCATTTTGGTTCTTGTGGATTCAAAATGGAGGTTTTCGTTTTTCCTTGCAGACCGGGCGGGATATCTGACAAAAGAGGAAATTGGAACAATTCGCAGGTTTGGGAAGCAAATTCACAGGTTTTAAATCTTTAATGAGGACTCAGAGAGGATTTTTAACCATTTTTTTCAGAGAAAAAACAAAGGAAACTAAGCTTGACTTGCAGTCGGGGCGCGAAATGATAAATACCTGTTTTTAGATGGAAACTGGTTCTTTAACAGGTAATGAACAATGGCGGGGACGTTCTTCAACACGGGCGCAGCTGAATTTCGGAGTAAATTGGTGTATTTGCAGTGGAATTTGAAAATTGCAGCGGGAGCTCTGTCTCTTTCAGAAACTAAAAATAACAAAAAAAACACGAAAAATGGCTTATTTACAAGTCAAAAGGGTTTTTGTCTTTCTCGAGGTGATGACGTCATTGACGTACGGGGTGACGTAGGGAAGTGGGGCCGGCGGTATGCGGTAAGCGGTAAGCGGTGAGCCCGCACCGCTTATGGACGAAGGCGGTAAAGGACGCGGGGGGGAGCGATTCCATAGTTTTAACGCCACGTGGAATGCTGACTTTTCAAAAACCGCCCATCCCCCGCTGGTTAACATGCTGGCAAGGGATGGGCAGCGGGATTGATGATCACCGTTGATCAACGAACGGATGATCCAACGGCTGAAATGGATGGGGACTTGTGCGATTTCAAAGGTGGGCCCGTCAAGGTCTAAAAAGGTTTTAATGCGTAATGTAATCATCCCGGGGAAAAGTTAATAGGCGGCAATGGTTGTTAATTAGTCCAAATGATTAATTAACCCCGTGAAATTATGAAATGGATTGCGGCGGAGCTTGGCCAGGTGGAATGCCACGTGGAATGCTGACGGTGGCATAGACTTTTGCAAAGTTTATTGATATGTTTTGGTATTAAACATACTTGTCGTATGTCTAAAGTTTTTGTATATATTTTTATTATATGATGAATGAATTAATATAATTAATTCATCATAGGGGTGGAATTTATATATAAGGCTATAGTTTTAACCAAAGGGCTTTATAAAGCGTGGTGTTTATTTTCAATGTGCGGGAATATATACTTTGGTAAAACATTATAATAAAGGGTTTTGGGGATATTTATTAGAAAAGGGAGTTATATACTTAGGAAAAGGGATTTTACTAGGGATTTAATATAGTAAAATCAAATGTTAATATGAAAAAGGACAAGGAAAATCAAACATCTTTGTACATCTAAGAAAGTGATAACTTATGAAGTAAATTGCAACATTTTATCTTCAACACTTAAACTTAGAATAACAAGTTGTTTTGAGGAATTTTATGGAATATTGCATCAGTTTCCTAAGTAAAATAGGATTTTACTTAGGAAAAAGTTAAAGATGGAAGATAATCAATGATGGATTATTTCAAGTGCTTAGGTCTTTTTGATCATTAGGCCGAGGGTCCGGTCCCTCCATAAGTCAAGGAAATGCCTTGAGCCCCTTTGATCTCCAATTACCTTAGTACTTTTGGGGAAATTAGTAAAACTCTTGAGGGGGAAAAATGATGGGGGAGGTTAATGAATTTGACTTTGCTTGCTATGATTTTCCAGTGTATTTTCTGCTTCAGTACTTTTGATGAAAGTAAATGATTAACTAACATGTAACAGCACCATTCATCGGATAACACTTTGCAGCACCATCTACCTACCCTATCTACTTAACACTACCATTTTGTCTTCTTTATTAGGGTGCATTTAGACTTGCAAACCCTGATCAATCTTTTCTTTTACATGATGAATCTATCTATTTCTACCCTTATTACATCCAAGGGCTCAGATTAAACTGTTGAGCACCTTTTATTCACTCTACCTAGCTACTTATGTGCCAAGATTAAACTGTTTGGCTAGATATTTATTCTCTAATCTATAACATGAAATTGAAATATGACTAAGCCAAGTTTAAACAGTTTGACTTATTCATGAATTGTGGCAAAAATTTCACAAGCTGCACACAATTGATTTATTACAACAGAGTAAAAATTAGTGGCATTTGGATTTGCACACTTTCCTTGGTCTATTTTTTGCTTGGGGTTCATTTTTTTCTCTTTTTGACCATTTTATGGAACACCTTTGCTCAAGTAAGAAGGTTTGAACATATTCCATACTTCCATCAAGACAATCATGAAAGATGAAACCTATTGGTATAGGAGACTAACAGTTACTATGAAGCACATGGCTTATTTGGAGTTGTACAAAGTGCTGATTTGGAACAAGGGTAAACATTGTAGCTTCTGGTTGTTCAAAGTCCTAATTGATCTCATGGAGGAGAGGATCATGATGCACCTAGGACCAAATTTCCATAGAATTTTCAAGCAGAGCAACACCCTGACTGAGTTGCACAGAGATAGTAGTAGTGGCCTCCATAATTAGTGTATCTTGTTGCGCACGTTCCTCCGGGGGGGTCCTAGCCTGGAGCTTGGCCTACAACGATGCAATATGAAGCTCAAATTTGGTCTTGACGGTGGATACCTCAGCCCTGGATGCCTTCAAAGTAGCTATAAGGCCTTCAAACTTGGCTTGGGGCTTATCAGGCACGAGAATTACCCTAGGCATATCTTCACATATTCGATCGATCAATTGTTCCAAGGTAGCTTGCTATGCGATAAGGGAAACATGCGCAGCCTAGATTTGGGCAACTTCAACATTGTGGGTCACAATAGTCTGTTCGCCCTTGGTTAGGTGTTGTTGTGTGTGGAGTTCTCGGTGTTGCACTTCACTGGTGAGGGTGGCAAGTAGCTCACGCAGCTGCTCGTTGGTTAGTCGACTAACATCAAGGGTGACTAGGCCTCCTTGGAGTTGGTGGCAAAGGTCTGCAGGTTCCATTGTATGAGAAACACCTGGGAGCTGATAGGGTTGGCTATTTGCAGTGGATGGTAAGGTTGTAATAGAGCCCTGCTCGACCATCTGCCTTGCTTGACCCATGCTTGCTTGATTCTGCTTTAATTTATCGATGCTCGCTTGATTCTACCTCGCTTGATCAATGCTCGCTTGAAGGTTGTCTGGTTTGAGACGAAGGGCTCACAGTTCTGTCTACAAAACCGCTAGCACAACCTTGTTTTTCTCTTCCCAAGTAATCCAATGATCAACAACCACAATGGTGAAAACATCAACAATATTGTCCAGGTCATCCTCCATTAGGATACCTTCTACGTCGGTGCTAGTTTTAGTCTCTTTTCACTTCTTGAGAGGTCCTTGGGATGATTCATAGGCCTGTTTGATATTCTCAAGGACCGACAAACCTGCATTTTCTTCATTGTTTAGGATCTGCTCCGGTGGGGAGTCCAGTTCAGGTGGCATGGTAGGAATACTGGGAGTCACTTGTGGCATGATGGTAGGAATCGCTGGCATTGTTGCTGAGCTGAGTGGAATGGTGGGCTTGGGTACTACAGGGGGGCTTGACATACCTGCTGCATTGAGGGTGGTGGGTGGGACGAAGACCTTCCACTCTGCCGTCGAATCATCAATAACTCATTTAATTTCATCCTTGGTAGTTATGTATGGAAGATTATGTGAAGTACATGCCTTATCAGCCCAAATTTGCACATCATGCATTGTAACCTGTATGGAAGCAATGTACTTGTACTTGTCGTAGACTGTTGGGGAGAGACATGGTTGGGAATCAATGGCTGCAGCAATACTACCCTCGTAGAGTAGCCAGAAGGTCTTATTTTCCTCAATATGCTAGGGGTCCTTGGAGTCCCAGAGGTTGGAAAACCATGCTCCTTCACACATGTCATTCTCTAGGGGGGAAAGACCACATCTTCTGGGAGTTCCTAGGCAGCTAACATAATTAGCAGGATAAACCATGAGTAGGAGAATGCTTTACCACTCTCCTGAGCCTCAAGCACATTGTCGAGGAATTCTTCTACTAGGTACTGGGACCAATTAAAACATACGCCCTTCTCACACTGGCCCACAACCTAAATGACATGAGCAGGGGTGGTTGCTACCTGACATTTCTCCATCAACTTGCAGGAGAGGACCTGAGTACCCAGACGGGTGCGAGGGTCCGTAATTGTATCAATCAGGAAGCCCCACTTGTTACACCTGGCCCTGTACTTAGCCCAGATGGTTTTAGCGAGGTGATGTTTTAATTTCTTGCCTATTCCATCCCGCAGACTAGGCCCATGCATAGGGAGGCCAATAATGCTTTGATTGAGAGCAACATCCATTGGTATGCGGTCTTGGAGCCATAAACATTCATCGTGAACCAGCGCCATCAATTGGTGAATAAACAGTCTAGTGATGATGTAGTGGCCGAAGTGAGGAATGAATAGTAAATTCAGGATTCCAGCACCAGCTAGTCCCTTAGCTGAAACCATTGGCTCTACCTTGGGTACACCATCCTCGATGAATTGTTCTAAGTATAGGTATGGAGTGAGCACAATAAAATCATCCAAGTTACCCAAGTCATGATTGTTAAATGTGATGTGGGGGAGGTGGCCAACCATATCCCCCCAGCTGAGGCATATCCTCAGGTACCAACGACGTCTGCAGATAGGAATGAACAACGTCCAAATTGGGCATACTTGACGTCGATCTACGTGACCGAGCATATGGCGGTAACCAGGTTAGCAAGGTTTCCTATATACCTTCTACTGTGAGGGCCAATGGTTTGGTGGGGAAATCAGAAATTTCTTCTTAGTTACTTTCTTAAGGGACTACCGAGTCTGGGGGGAAGTGTGAGGCTTTCCACGCACCCACCATGCCTGCTTAACCTTCCCTTTTCCTTTCCGCATGGGTGAGGTGGAAGAAAATTCTTCTACTACATGGGTTACTTCGCAGACTTCATCAAATTTTCCTTCTTTAGAGGTCATCTCAGGTGGGGGTCCAACAAGGTTAGCACCATGCATCCTAGCTTGGAAGACAAATTTAGCAGAGCTACCATCGGATGGTGCAGTTTCAGAAGTCATGCGGACAACTAGAAGATGAGAGATATCATAGAATTCGAAGGCTGATAAGCTAGACCAAGGCATGAACCCCATGGTCTGAACAGTCCCTATTTTATAGCCATGCTGAGGGGAAACCAGCTCATAGCGCCTTAATTTACCTTCATCATTATCGAAACAGTAAATAGTCCTCATAAGTCGCTACATTAATTTCCTGTAACCCGCTCCTCCAAACGAGAGGCATGATTTTCCAAGTTCTTGTCCCATTTCAATGGCTATTTTTTCCCACTGTGCATCCCCCCCAGAGGAGAGATCACCCTCCCTGTGCATCCATCCCCACAAATCGACCCTACGCGTTGTAATGTTCCCAATTTTTAGCCTCAAGCTAAAAGGAACATTATAGTTAGCAGTATTTTATTTAGTTAAATAAAATGGGTAAGGAGGCCCCAAAATCCTTGAGAAGGAAGAATAAACACTCCTCATGTGAAAGGAGGAAGAATAAAGCAACTGATTTGAGCACCACATGGTGTGAACAGGATTAGATCATGTTAATCTAGTCATATTTGACTAAGTCCACATGCACTGTCTAGATACAATGTAACTCCTTGATGGACTGCACAGTTTTAGAGGAGGATCACATACGTGAGTTGGAAGGCACATGTGGATGGGACCCATGGAGGAGAGAAGCACTTTCTATATAAGAAGAGGAGGAAATCCATTGTCATTCATGCTTGATTATTATTTGGTTAGTCTGTTGAGACTTCGCTCCTCTTGCTGTTTAGCAAGAGTGCAGTGCTGCATAGAACTAGGGTGTTCCTGGTCTAGAATCCCCACCTCATCCTCAGGGAAGGAGAGGTTTTAGAGCTGCATTTCCTCATTCTGGAATTTGGCCAAAGCTACCTCCTTCAGTCACAGCGTTATTCCTGGAGTAGGATAACTTTGTGATGCAGGGTGCAGCAACAGAGGATCTCTTGAGTTGTTCCTTGGCTTGTTTTTCAGGGGAGGGCTCAGCTATTCATTGGAGTATCAGTGAGGAGGACTTTTGGGATTATTTTCATATCATTGGCATCATGCCAACCATCCATCTTCCCTCACAACACAGTCTCTAGCTAGAACTGCGTTATTTTTGTAGGCAGTTGCTGGGAGGGTTATTTGAGCTCATCAGGAGGAGTTGTTTCTAAGTAGAGGGATCAACCTTTTTCTTAGATACACTATCATAGGAGGGCATCATTATTTCTGATCTGCTAAAGCCTCATTTTATATTTTTATTTAGTTGCAGTGACAAGTCAAATTGTCACATTATACATTCTCTGGCATTTCTAGCAATCTCTCCTAAATTGGCTAAAAATCTTGTATTGGAGCCAATTCTTCTATTATTGGGAATTTATTTGTATATTTCAGCCATATTTCATGTATATGCATCTACAACAGCAGTTAATCTAATATAGACTACGCAGTCACTTCTCTCCGACATTTTCTGCAGTTGCAGCAACTCATGTATTTCATAGTTTGATCATTGGAGATTGGTTCCGATAGCTTGAGTGGCTTGTCCCTCAAGATAGTTCTGTATATTTTTGTTGATATATTAATAAAAATTATGGCTGTAATATATTTCCTTTATTGACATGTTTAGATTTGCAGAGTTTCATGATTATTCTCGTATGTTGTTGTAGCTCACTCTTTGAGCACTTTTTCAACATACCAAAGGGAAGGAGATATGTTTAACCTTCCTTGAAGGATTTCTTTCAGCTAAAATTCTCGAATTGTAATGTATGGTGTGTTAACTAAGGGATCCAAGCCCCCTTTCAGCTTATTTTTACATTGCCTTCCTTATACAGCGTCCTCCTAGACCATATTGCAGAAAATCCTAGAAAAGGAACATTACAGTGGTATCGGAGCATTAATCTTGGCTCAGCCTGTGCAACCCAAGATAATATGCCACTAGAAGGAGAATCTCCTCACTTAGAAGAGGAGATGTACAAAGGAAACAAGAAAATAGGAATGACGAAAGAGGAGATCTCCCTGCTTCTTTTCCAAACTATGGAAGCTATCGTAGAAGATCTCGAGGAGATAGAGAGGGAGAATTGCAGAAAGTTTCTAAGAGGATTTGAAGATGAAGCAAGCCCTAGCTACTATCATGATGGGTGTGTAAATTCAGCCACACATGCAGATCCACAACACAGTTCATTTCCCACTTGCACTGCAGGAAGAATGGAGGAAGAAGATGAGGCCATTGGAGTAGCAGTGCTGCAACTCAAAGGTATGGCTCATGATTGTTGGTTTGAAAATTATGTTCCATATTATCATGCAAATATAAAAACATATGTTGAATTCACTAAGGGTTTGGTGGAGAGATTTTACTGAAGTCAATATGAATCATCATGTATCATAACTTCAAACACTTTACATGCATTGGATGGAACCATAAAACAAACTCCATTCCTTATTTCCAAAGGGGATGAAAACATGTATGATGGCTTGCCAAGGGCAATATCCCTATTATGTGAAGGGCCCTATTCCATTTGGGAAGACATGGAGGTGCTTCCTTCAAGAGATGACAAAGATCTAGGGTCTCCTCTTGATGATGACGTATTCTCATTTATTAATAGAGGGGATGAGCACAAGAGAACCAACAGCGTTGTCATACTGGGAGGAGATCCATCACCACATGGAGGTGAAAAGGGAGCCATTGCTTCCATTAGAGGAGCCCTTGTGTCTTTACAGGGATTTCCAAATATTTTAACATGTGGGAACCATGGCACAATTACGGAGTCATATGTAGCAGTTATTGGGGATTATGAGATGGAGGAGGAAGAGAAGGATCAACATCAAGGGATGATACACCCTTATCTATGCTGAAAAGTTTTTTCACAAGAGAAGGAGACTGTACAACACATTGAAGAGAGGGACAAATCAGTCCACTCATACATACAGTCCACTTCTGAAATAGATGTCTCATTATATGGAGGCATTCCGCCTGGGAGACCACCTGATCTAGAGTTGATGAGGGGAATCTTGTCACTTGATTCACCACTCTTGGATTCTGGAGAGGTGAAGACATTGGAGGAGTCCAACACAGCACAAAGAGTTTGGGATAAACCCATGGAGGATGGATACACTCTCTCATTTTCAGTATCACCCACTCTCATCAGTTATACTGCGCTGACAGAGTTTGATATAGGGATGGAGGATGGCATCTTCATGATGCAGGATGAATACTCCACAGATTTGGAGAGGAAGAGGATACTTCCTTTGAGGGAGGACTCTTTCATACATAGGAGTGGATGTAGGCCACTCATGCTTACTTTGGTCCAGCTTGGGAGATTCCTTGTGGATGACAACTTCTCATGGGAGGCCAACTTACAAAGGACACCATCACTATTTGAGCATGAGAAGTTGCATGATGGGCATGGCAGCATTTTGTAGGGTGAGTTTGGCATGGGGGATGTCAAAGTAGTAGGAAACAGCGTGAGGGAAGCGTCACATGCTAGATCACCAGGGTTGTCTATGAGGAGGATTGATCCATATTGGAGGTCTCATTTTTTGGTAGAGTACTCCAAGGATCTTGGTGCATGCATGGTTCTTGATGATCTGGAGGGAGATGACAGATACATGGTGGATGATATGGTCATCTATTATTATGGCAGAATCTTCTTGACTAGAGCATCTAGTCTCAAGGAGAAACTATTACATGCAACACAAGAGGACTTCCTAGCTATGCACCTTGATCCATATCTTGTTTTGTTAGAGGAGTTCACTTGGGAGGGCATCTAGCAGGACATATATCAGCATATGGAGAGATGCATAGACCAGATGGTGATATAGAGGATGTCATAGCTAGCTTCTTACTCATTGGGAGTGAGGGATCTTTTTCAGTTGAGCCATTTAAGCTCAAGGTCTCAAGTACATGGTAGAGAAGGTATAATTTCACATTATGTTTTGTACTTATTTACTTTATATGAGCATCATATTGTATCAAGAAGGATCATCCCTTCTTACATTTTGTATAATGTGCTTGCAGCTACTTGTAGCATTGATTTTGGCTACCTTAATGGTGGTTTGTTGGGGAAACCACATGACTCTTGGTGTGCACCATTAACACCCCATTGTACATTCATGTTCACATCTTATGAGATGACTGTGGCAGAAAAAAAGTGGCTATTAAAGCACTTGTTATCTTTTTTTTTGAGGCAGGCATGGAATGCACTGCGCTGGTTCCTCATGTTGAACTATCATTCACTCTCCGGTTGCCATGTGGCAGCTTGTTTTCATTGTATTTTACTTCCATATGTTACTGATGTTTGTATACTCATGGCAGGCTTTGTTTAGAGAGTGGGATTGGAGTCAAAGATTCCCATTGGAAGTATGATTCTCCCCTTTTCACATGTTGTATGTTTCAGGGGAAACAATGGGTAACCATGATTGCCATGTCACTACTTTTCTCTTCATGTAGGAGGAGCTATTGGGAGAAAATGCGTTATTGGAGGAGGCACTTCGTGGTTGATTTATTTCATGGGGAGGCTTGGGAAAATTTTGGAGGCCATGAAATTTCAGCCCAATATCAAAAACCCCCTCATAATTATCATAAATGGATAGAGAAACTACTTGGATGGGAAAATCTAAACCCTCCATTCAGCCCCAACATGTTGCATAGATCCGGGGTTAAGGATTGCATTGTTGAGCTACCTAGGATGGCTCATTTCATTTGGATGATTGCATGGGTGAAGGAGTCACTCATTGGGAATAATACTTCCCATGTTTCTCATCACTCCTACCTTGAGAGGCCATTGAACAACAAGGAGATTTCCACTTCTATCCTCTATTATCCCATGATGTATACTTTGGTTTTACACACTTGCAGGGATACATGGAGGATAGGTTTATTGCATACCTTGATGAGCTATGGTGGGGTCTATTGATGAGGAGGCCACAAGAAGAGGGGGAGGAATTTTTCTCTACCTGGAAGTTGCTTGAGGACAAGCAACATTTTGAAGGGGGAGGACTGTAATGTTCCCAATTTTTAGCCTCAAGCTAAAAGGAACATTACAGTTAGCAGTATTTTATTTAGTTAAATAAAATGGATAATGAGGCCCCAAAATCCTTGAGAAGGAAGAATAAACACTCCTCATGTGAAACAAGGAAGAATAAAGCAGCTGATTTGAGCACCACATGGTGTGAACATGATTAGATCATGTTAATCTAGTCATATTTGACCAAGTCCACATGCACTATCTAGATACGATGTATCTCCTTGATGGACTGCACAGTTTTAGAGGAGGATCACATGCATGATTTGGAAGGCACATGTGGATGGGACCCATGGAGGAGAGAAGAACTTGCTATATAAGAAGAGGAGGATAGCCATTGTCATTCATGCTTGACTATTATTTGGTTAGTCTGTTGAGACTTAGCTCCTCTTGTTGTTTAGAAAGAGTGAAATGCTCCATAGCACTAGGGTGTTCCTGGTTGGGAATCCCTACCTCATCCTCAGGGAAGGAGAGGTTATATAGCTACATTTCCTCATTCCATCATTTGGCCAAATCTACCTCCTTCAGTCACAACGTTATTCCTGGAGTTGGATAACTTTGTGCTGCAGGGTGCAACAACAGAGGATCTCTTGAGTTGTTCATTGGCTTGTTTTTCAGTGGAGGGATCAGCTATTCATTGGAGGATCAGTGAGGAGGAATTCTGGGCTTATTTTCATATCATTGGAATCAGGCCAACCATCCATCTTCCCTCACAGCACAGTCTCTAGCTAGAACTGCGTTATTTTTGCAAGCAGTTGCTTGGAGGGTTATTTGAGCTCATCAGGAGGAGTTGTTTCTGAGTAGAGGGATTAGAATTTTTCTTAGATACACTATCAAAGAAGGGCATCATTATTTCTGATCTGCTACAGCCTCATTTTATATTTTGATTCAGTTGCAGTGACAAGTCAAATTGTCACATTATACATTCTCCAGCATTTCTAGCAATCTCTCCTAGATTGGATAGAAATATTTTATTGGAGCCCATTCTTCTATTCTTGGGAATTTATTTGTATATTTCATCTATATTTCATGTATATGCATCTAAAATATTATTTACTCTAATATAGAATGCGCAGTCACTGCTCTTCGGCATTTTGTGCAGTTGCAGCAACTCATGTATTTCATAGTTTGATCATTGGAGATTGGTTCCGATCGCTTGAGTGGCTTGTCCCTCAAGATATTTCTGTATATTGTTGCTGATATATTAATAAACATGATGGCTTTAATATACTTCCTTTATTGACATGTTCAGATTTTCAGAGTTTCATGATTATGATCATATGTTTCTGTAGCTCACTCTTTGAGCACTTTTTCAAGATACTGAAAGGAAGGAGATATGTTTAATCTTCCTTGAGGGATTTCTTTCAGCTCAAATTCTAAAAGTGTAATCTATGGTGTGTTGACTAAGGGATCCAAGCCCCGTTTCAACTTATTTTTACATTTCCTTCCTTATACAACGTCCTCTTGGACCATATTGCAGAAAATATTGAAAAAGGAACATTACACGCGTACCATTTCTGTCACAAGTACTCCAGCCATATAGTTATTTGATGCGGTACAGATTCAGCCAGCTACCATTGACATATATTGGTACCATATCACTGTGCAGTGTGGCTAACCAAACAGCTCCTCCATTAGTGGTTTTGTTTACCATATAGTGGCCTTGCGAGTGCAGACGGAACTTCCCTGGGTGCTTCGCAAACTAGCTATCGTAGAGCATGACCAATTCTCCCTCCAAAAATATATTTTGTTGAATATGCCTGTCATGCCATGCTTTTCCCCAGGCCTTCTAAAATTTCTGATGGAATTTAGTAATGAATCTATATTCTTCCAAGGCGACTAGCTGTGCTAAGCATTCTTCCATGATATCGGGCTTTGGTATGTTCGTAAAGGCTACGTTGCGCAAGCTACGAACAATATACTCCATGGGCATAATGGACTCCTTTTCATAAACCATCTAAAATGGTTTTTTCCCAGTAAAATTCTTGCATGTGGTTTAATAGGCCTAGAGGACCGACGGGATGCGCACGTCCTAGTCACTTCGATCGATATTACAATCCTTGGTCAGCATCTGTTCGAAGATTTTATTAAAAGCTTATACTGCTCCATTTTCCTACGGGTGATAAGGGGTAATTTTTGCGTGGTGGATCTGAAGTTCTTCAACCAAAGCCTATATTGTTTCATTAACAAAATTCATACCTCTATCGCTCATCAAGATCTTTGGACTACCAAACCTAGTTAGAATATGTTCAAAGATAAAGTGCATAGCGGTATCTGCAGTGCAATCCTTGACAGGATGTGCTTCGGCCCATCTGGTTACATAATTAGTTGCGGTAATGATGTAGTGGGCACCCGTATTCTTCCCTGGTGGGTTGATGGGCCCTACAAATACACTAAGGATGAAGAGTAAACTCCCTAGCAGAGTCGCCAATTTGTTATGCAGAATTATGGATTACGGATAAAACATTCTTCCCTAGATGTAGTGCTCATCTAGAACAATAGGTTAAAGACTTTGAAACTACTTTTCCTAATTGTGAATAGACACACATAATAGATCAATGAACTTACTTGGAGTCTAAGCGCTTCCTTTTCTCCTTTTACCACTCCTGTTGTAGCTTCAAATCTGAGCCAGATCGCCAAAATATTTCTTGCAAAGATGAACACTAAACAAAAAAATATAGCAATAATACATACGTCTATTCAAGTTATTTAGTTAAATCAATAAAACATGAACCATATAAATTAGATAAGAATTCATAATATGAAAGAAAAAAGCTTATACAGATACATATGTGGGAAAGTAAGCAACAATATTTATTAATGGATAGAAGGGGAGGTTACAACCCAATGATTGATTTAGTGTCACCATCTCCAACAACATCCTAGCCTCATCACAATGCACATCTCTCCAGCAGCATGTCACTCAAATCAATTCCCCAATTGAAATTTCACTAGCATTTCTCTACTCAAAATCTTCCTTCTCAAACACTAAGATATATGCTCAATTTATAGAGGAGCTAAAGGTAGTTTTACAATCAATGACTTTGTAATAATAGGCCAGACATGTTACCAGTCTCAGAGGTATGAAATGGACACATGGATTCAAAGTTTGACACATGTGAACTCTTCTAGAAGGCACTAGCCAAGTGGATATTCCGGAACAATGCCAATTTCGCTCCCAATGTGACCAACGCACCCATGAGTGTTGGGAAGTGATTTGCAAAGCACCCTTGAGTGGGGTTACCTACATATGAAATGCACTTATTCCTTTGAGAGGTAGCGTTGGTGAGCTCTCATATGATATAATATAAACTTCAAATCTTGGAAACCTTTGAAAATGGAAGTCATAGATGATTTTTCCTTGTTCTTTGTCTTAGGGCATGTATCAACCAAAATGATAAGGGATGATAGACCCTATTCATTGGTTCTGGAGGTGATGTCCAGTTAACTAGGTCATTGGGAATGGTGCCCAAATTGACCTATAACAATTGCCCCCTAAAGCATGAAGTCAGAATTAATAACAATATTTTGATTGTGATGCTTTACACTGTGATGGGCTGGAGATGAAGCAGAGTGGCAACCTACATCAGTATTACAATACATTACATCATGATATATCCTCTTGATCATAAATTGCTGAGGGAAGGCATTCCCATGCTCAGCACATAAACTATCTAATAACATGTACATAATTCAAAAAGTTGTCTACATTGGAATTTTTCCCAATATAGAAATTCCTATAGATATAGGCCCATGTTTGGATGACAATATGTATGTAAGGTCACCGCAGAGATGATGTGTACACAAATCCTGAAATCGCAGCCCGGATGGATGAAACTAGATCCAGGGTCTTCTTATCTCATTCACTCAATCATTTGTGTACAAGTCTAGCCATGTGACTATATGATTTGTAGTTGAACATGGAAAGACATTTTTTCATTACTAGTGTTAATCATCAAAAAATTTTGATCTTATCCAAAGATGACTAAGTTGACAATCCCAGGTTTCTAGAACCAATATTGCAGAAACATTGTGAGTTCTAGAAATCTCACAACCTTCATTATCCAGAGTCTATCATTTCACTAAAACTTTCATCTATGCCTTCTAAAAAATCACCTTTTAGACTCAGAAGAAAGCTTGTTTCAGGTTATCCCCACCATTTTTACCTACATTTCAACCCTCATTCTACCATTCCTACCCCTATTTTTATCAATCCATTTCCCTCTAAAAAACCCATTTTTTCCTTCATTAATTCTTCATTTCCCTTAAAAATGCCTCTTAAACCATAAAAACCCCTTTTTTGGTTTAAAAACACCCTCTTTTACCCTATCGGAAATCTCTAAAAAGGCTTAAAAACCCATGTTTTTAGCCTATTCCGAACGTTTTCAAACATAAGGCTTTAAGCCCTTTTTTGGCCTTCAGCCCTAACCCTTTTCTCCATATAACCACAGCTGGGAATCGTCGGCACTTCATCGCATCAACACTTCCTCGTTTCCTCATTCCCATTATCTTTTCCCCCGCCGATGCGATCCCCTGAGGGCTTAGATCCTCTGCCCCCTTTGCTCCATATGCCCCGGCCCAGAAACCAAGTGCTTAAAACTTGGCCCCTTCTAACATTCACCCCCAGTCCTCCTTTTTTTTCCCACAGGACCCTTTCCCCCGCCTATATTTCTAGCCCCCTTTTTCCTTTTCTTTTTCCCTGCTCTGTTGTTTTATTAAGGCATTCCTCACCGTGGATCTTCGAGATCCAATGGCCATCTTGCATCTCTGCCTTCCCTTTCCGCTCCGAAACCATCCACTGTCCCTAAGCTCCTCTCATCCCAACCCTGGTCCTTTTCCCCCCCACAGGACCGCATTTCCCCGCCTATTTTCCTAGCCCCCTTCCCTTTTTCCCTTACCTCGCTTCACCTTTTCCTTGAATGATATTCACCATTGATCAATGGCCCTAGGCCTAGATCCAACGGCATTTGTTTGTCCCCCCTCATCCTCCATCCACCTGACCATAATCCATTCATTCACCCTCCAAACAAATCCCAACCATGGATCACCTCGGATCCAACGGTCCACGTGAATCCCACTGATAACACCCCACTGGCCCACCTTCCACTTTCTTCCCATCATCCAATCCATTCCTGCCACCTATCCTCCACCTTTGCCTCCCACCAAGCACCTTTCCACCATCGCAATACCCTATAGCCATAGATCTACCACCCCTATATCCTACGGCTCAAATTCATTTTCGCGTGGACTTTGGTGTAGGGTTTAACGACCCATTTTCACACGAAACTACCGGTTTTGCTCTGGAAATGTGTCACGCGATGTGTGCTATTGCGTTCGTTCAAGTGAAAACCATTAACCACCCATTGGCAGCGCGAAAACCACCAGTGGTTTTCTGAAACCACCTTTCCTCTGTTCACGCCAATATTCAAAAATTTGTTTGTTCCACCTGTTCTGCCTATGGAACCCCTCCCCTGCACATCTCCCTTCCTCTGCAAATGCTCCAACACCCCTCCTGAAGCCTCTGATCGTAGTTAACCACAAAAATGTAGGGTTTTATTAAATTTTTTGTTTATTTTGTAGGTTTGATGGTGCCCCAAGCCCAAGGGGCCATCCCACAATCGAGGTAAAGATTGAGGCCTCACGATAATGATCTGAGAACCTGAAACAAAAATGGATGAGGTTTTTTATTTAAAGGTTTTAATCAGTGTTTCATGACCACTGGTTGAAACACAAAACCCTCCAGTGCACCAAAGGGAAACCTTGCATAAAGAACCAAAGAAGAATCAGTGAAGATATAAACAAGCAAAGGACCAAAGACTTAATCACAATTTAAGGATAAAGGAAAAAGTCAAAAGATAGAAGATTAAAAGGCCTAAATTGATGATTAAAGGTTTAAAAACACATTTGAAACAAATGAACAGAAGTTTTAAGAAATCTGAAAGTGATAAAGGGTAGCATGATGAGTTATGTAGGCCTAAAGCATCATCAGGCCTAAAAACACAGTTATTGATAAGATCAAGGAAAAATTAGGCTAAAGATAGCCTCAAACACATCAAATGGAAGCAGTCATTCACATAATAAATCAAACTGACACCTGTGGCCTAATTTATGTCTTAAAGGAAAAATTGGCAGTTATTACACAGTCAGAAGATATTTTAAGCTATCAAAACAATTATTTTAAAGATAAGATAAAGCCTTAAAAGTCAATATTTCACCTATTTTTTCCTTAGATAGTTAAGATAGAGTTATTGATAGATAAGTACTTGCACACATGTTCCTACCTTAGGCCTTGCATGTTTTTCAACGCTAGGAATGTATTTACTCTGTCATTAATGACATTTTGAACCCTAGAAGAGTTCCAGCCCCTCATTTGCAGCATAAATACTACTTTGGAACTCATTGTAAGTGTGGGCATTTTGACAATTATTTGAAATACATAGTTTCGCTGAAGTTGAAAGAAATTTGATGTTCTTGAACCTGTGGATGTTTTGACCTGTTTTTTGATGGAGAAAGCTCTATAATTGGATCCCTGAGCTTGGCTGTTAGTGAAGTATTCTAATCTGTTAATGTTTTTCCCATTTTCCATTCTGTTTCATCATTTCTTGCTTGCAGTAGAGTAAAAGCTTAGGCTAAGAAATGTCTCCTAGAAGCACCTTAGGCCTGTTTACTCTTCATTTCCTTTATTTTTTCATCTTCTGAAGGTTTTATTGAGTATTTTGACTGCTTTTCAACCCTTAAGCTTGTTTATTTCAGAAATAGTTCAAACAGTTGGTCTCAAGAATGATTAATGGTTTTCCCTGCTTACATGCTTCCACTTGAAAACTACTTTTGAAGTCTCCCTTTAAAGTACCATTGTTTACAGTCTGCCAAAGAGGTTTGTTTTGATCATACCCTTTTTTCTTGCTTAAATAATTGTTTTGAAGGTCTTTATAGATATAATCAAAGATGTTTAGGAGTTCCCTATTCTATGAATGAAGTTATTTGTGAATCTTTAATGTTTTCTTATCCTTAAAAGTGAAATCTTTGCATGAAATAGAGCATTCCTCGACTCCTAGATTTCATTTGAAAATTTTGTCTTGAAATTGTTATTTGCTAAAGTATGGTTTCTAGAATTTATGGTTAGCCCTGTCTATGGAATACATCTTCATGTCCAGATAATTTTTAAAGTCCCTTTGTTGAGAAGTACATATAATTAAGGATTCTTAAAATGCCCTTAGTTCTACTTTTCATTCTAAACCTTTGATGTCCATTTCATTCCACCTGAAAGACTTTGTAGATCCACTGGCCAAGTTAGATTTTCCCTTTGATACCTCTAATCTATTGATTGAATTTTCATAACTTCTATTTGACTCCATTGCCCAATGACTTAGAGATTTCCATTTTGTATCTATGCTGCCTAGATCATCATGTTCCACCAAACAATCAAACAAACTCATGCTTAATAACTAGCCTAAAATCAACCTTTTACAAGCAAACAAGTCATATCTTTGCAAACAATTGAGAGATCCCTCTCTGAGACTAGGAAGGCTAGATCCTAGAGCTCTAAAGACTGGTTTTGATTTTTCCTTGTCATTTGGTTTTCCAATCAGCCAAATCACAGGACCCCAACATTATGGTGATCAAGGTGGGACCTTTTTGAGTAAAGTCCCTAAACAAGACACTCAGTATTCATTCAAGTGAACTATGGCTTCTTCAAGCACTACCAGCATAAGGGTAGTCATGATAGGTTCTGTATGAATAAGTGGCAATCTAAGTAACCCTTAGGATTCTAAGACCCTTATCAAACCTTGAAGAAATCAGCTCATAAGCCATAGAGTAAAATCTATTTGTTTCATCACCTTAGCTAAGTGTTGAATCAAGTATAGGACACTCTCACAATCATAGAACCACATAAAAACTCAGAAAACCCCAAAACATTTCAGATTGGTTTTTAAATAAGCCATTGGTGGTGGACCATAAAACATTTTACCTTCAGAAAAGCTAAAAATTTCCACCTGGTGACTCCACTAGCCCCAATAGCCCTATTACCCCTCTATATCTCCATATTTCCTTAAAACTGTGTTAACCAGCCTTGAGGAAGTTTAGAAACCTAGTCCCCTATTATAGAAATAATTGTGAGAGGAAAAATCTTGAAAAAACAGTCCTAAAAATCTCAGGCTCTCTAAAATTTTGGAGACTAAAATCTGGCTTCACATAGGTTCAATACTAGATCCCATCTATATCCTAAGCCTCCTACCATAATTGACAATCCGGAAAGGATTTTGTGGAAAACTTATAGATCTAGAAAGCCAACCACTAATAGGACTATCCAAAGAACAAGATCTCTCCCTAAAAATCTTACAATCTTAAAAGATCCTCAGTTTGAATTACCTCACACAAAGAACGTATTTAGAAATAAATCTCAAAGTGATTTAAACCAAGCTGACTTTGAAACCATAGATTTGCAATAGAGCTTTAGCAAAGAAGCTTCACCTTCTACTCCACTTGACTCTCAACTTCTCCATCATTTTAGCTCCTTCCATAACAGATCTGATCATCATAAACTTGCTGGCCCAAGTGTTTCTTCTATTCCTATCCACACATCCAATATTCAAAACATCCCATTCCAACCCACTTTCCCTCTTGTTAATCCAGCTCTTGTAATCCCCCCATAATTTCCTATCATGGCAGCATGGTATGCTCCACTTGTGTTACCACTACCTCTGGTTCCCTTACCCAATGATTACCAATCCAAAGTTCCCCATCTCACTGGAAATGAACCTACTACTGCCCAACAACATGTAGATAAGATGAATGATGCTTTTTATTACATGTAAATAGAAGAAGAGACCATTAAGATGAGAATCTTTTCCCAAAGTTTAGGAGGAGAAGCCAAAAAATGGTTTAAAATATTAACTCCTAATAGCATAAATGATCTCCCTTATTTATATCAAACATTCATAAACAAATGAGAAATTAGAAAGAACCCTCTCCAAAACCTTTCAGAATATACCAACCTCAAAAGAAAAATTGGGGAAAGTGTCCAAGGTTATTGCACTAGATTCAATAGTGTTTATAATGCACTTCCGCCAGACATGAAACCTCCATTAGGCTTAGCCTTGGCTAAATTCCCAGAGGGCTTTGATCCTGAAATGGCCTACCAGCTAAGAGAAAGAGATTCCTCAACTTTAGAAGATATGCATAGGGGAGCCTTAAGTGTAGAATAAAATTTGATTGAGAAAAGAGCTAGGTTAAAAGAAGAGAAAAGAGTTACATACAGGGATGATACAATGGCATCAACCTCATCATCAGATACTAAAATTGATAACTTAGTGAAGGTAATAGAGAGAATGCTTGAAAAGATAAATCTAAATGATAGAGTGCCTCCTAGAGAGAATCAAAACAACCCCCAAAACAGAAATAGAAACCCAAATGTCAGAAGAGACCCTAATAAATATAGGAAAATATATAATGACCAACAGATTAGGCCTCCCTTTCAACAAAACTATATTGATCAAGAAGAAAAAAGGGAACTGGAAAGGTTGGAAGAAAATCATGTAAACCTGATAGGATCTGATAGTGAGACAGATGTTTTTCTCACTGAAGAAGAGCAAGGATTCTTCTCCTCAGAACAAACTGAAAACAACCATGAAGATTCTGAAGATTACAGATTGGGGTTTGAAAATGCAATCATAGAGGTACACAAACAATATAATCTTAGAAGCAAAGGAAGCCCAGAGATTTCCAATGAAAAAAACACTAGTACTGCTGTTAGGAAAACTTCAGAAAATCAGCCTAAGAAGACAGCCAGTAACACCAACACTATGGCCAAGAAAAATGATCTAAATAAAGAAAAAAATAGTCAGTAAGGTGTTGAAAAAAGCTGCCCTAGTAATTCTGCTAATGGCCCTAACAAATCTGTCCCAAATAACAGTCCAAATAAAGTTCAGCAAATCATAATTGCAGAAAGAGTTGTAAATGACAAAACCGATGTAAATATTTCAAGAACAATAGTTCCTTTCAGCCTTGAAGAGGAAATTTCCAAGATCGAAATCACCATACCCTTAGTTGAACTAGTAACTCAGGATGTATATAAAAATCAAATTTTGAAAGCTTTGAATATAGGAAGTGACACTGATACTTTAAACTTGACAGATGATAAACCAGAATTATTGTTTGGTCCTGAAGTTGAAGGAAAATACCAAGAAGGGGTTGTCCCTCCTTTCTATGTCAGTTTAAATGTACACGATAAGAACTTGCAAAATGCCATGTTAGATTCTGGAGCTTCACATAAGCTCATGCCTAAAGTAGTAATGGAAACCTTAGGCTTGGAAATTACTAAACCATATAAGGACCTATATTCCTTTGATTCAATTAGAGTCAAATGTTTGGGTTTAATCAAGGATTTATGTGTTAACTTGTTTCAAATTCTTGCTAAAAGTCTAGTAATGGACATTTTGGTAGCTGAAATTCCCCCTAATTATGGCATGCTTCCATCTAGATCATGGGGAGTCAAATTACAGGGGAGCCTTCAAATGGACATGTCCTATGCCACCATCCCAGTATTTAACCAAACTAGAAGATTATACAAGGAATCCCACATGAAATACACGGTGAGAAATATAGATAGGCCAAAAAATTCTCCTATCTACTCCATCCATTCAAATTTGGATTCCTTTATCTTATATAATGAAGATGAAATCAGCCAACAAGAAAAGGAAAACAAAGAAGAATTTAGTCTACAAGAATAGTCAAATATGCCATCAACTCAAGAAAATAACAGTTCATACTTTATTAGCCTTGAATAGCAGAAAGAAAAAGAAAATGTGATTGAAATACATTGGAAAATAAACTTTGATGGCTCTTGTAGCAAATTAAGTTCAGGGGCTGGTGTATGGATACATAACAAAAACAAAGGATTTTCCTATAAACTGGATTTTCCATGCATAAATAACATTACTGAATATGAAGCCCACCTTATTGGCCTAAATTTACTCAAATATTTAGGAGCTAAATGAATATTAGTCCAAGGGGATTCTGTGCTAATTATCAGATAGATTAAAGGGGAGTATTCAACCAAAAACTCAAAACTCAGAGAATATAGAAATGTTGTCGTTGATCTCCTAAAAACCTTTGAAAAATATGAACTCATTTTCATCCCAAGAGGTCAAAATCATCTAGCAAATGAACTTGCCTTTGCTGCTAGTAATTTCCAAATACCACAGACAAATGAAAAATTCAATATAAAGGTAAAAAGCAGGCCTGCAATACCTGACAATGAAGATTATTGGCAAGTGTTTGAAGGAGACAAACACATAGATGATTTTCTGCAATCAAAGAATGACTTTGCCATACCAACACCTACTTCAAGCCATCAGGAAAATTGTTTAAATGAAGAACAAATCCCTGAAACAGTGCTGCCCTTTTCTGCTGATATAAACCATTTTGAACATCCTTTTAGAGCAGAAATAGTTGACAATACAGACCAGAAAGACCTGGAAGTTTTACAATGTAAAAATGATACAATTCCAAGAGACCTTGCACCATTGGAACAATTATTTGACTCTAATGATGTAGCCAAAGAACCAAGAATGGAGCCTATAGAAACAAACATAGAATAACATAACATAGGCAGCCTAGCAGAACCCAAAATGATCAAGCTATCTAGCACTCTTCCAACTCATATCAAACAACAATACATAGAACTTTTCAAATAATTTGGATATGTGTTTGCCTGGGGATACAAGGATCTAAAATCATATGATACCAACATCATCCCACACAAAATTCCTCTTAAGGAAAATCAGAAACCTTTCAAACAAAAACTCAGAAGGATAAACCATGGTTTATTGCCTTTGGTTGAGAAAGAGATTAAGAAAATGTATGATGTTGGCATCATAGTTCCCCTCAGGTATTTAAAATGGGTTTCCAACTTAGTATCTGTTAGGAAAAAGACTGGGGAAATTAGGCTCTGCATTGACTTCAGGAATCTAAATAGAGCCTCCCTTAAAGATAATTACCCCTTGCCAAAATTGGATCACATACTTCAAAGGGTGGTTGGGTCTAAAATAATTTCACTGTTGGATGGGTTCTCAGGTTACAATCAGGTATTAGTACTCCCAAGTGACCAACATAAAACTACTTTTACTACACCTTGGCATAAATTCATGTATGTCAAAATGCCATTTGGTTTGATGAATGCAGGGGCCACCTTCCAAAGGGTCATGGATATAGCCTTTTCAAAAGAAATAGGTTATTTTATAATTATTTACCTTGATGACATTACTATTTTATCTAAAACTGATGAAAAACACCTGATTCATTTGATAAAAGTTTTTGAGAAATGTAAGAAATATGGCTTATCTTTGAATCCCAAAAAGACACTTTTTGGTCTCCAATAAGGAAAACTTCTTGGCCACATAATTTTTGAAGAAGGAATCAAAGTAGACCTTAAAAGGATTGATGGCATATTGAAGATCAACCATCCTAGAAACCTCAAAGAATTGCAATCTTTCATTGGGAAGATAAATTTTTTAAGGAGGTTCATCCCCAACCTTGCTGAGCTATTGAGAAATATCACAAACATGCTGAAGAAAGAGATAGGTGTTAAATGGACAATACAAGATAAACAATCATTTGAACTGGTAAAACAAGCTCTAACCCAAACACCAATTCTTATTAGTCCTAATTTTACGAAATATTTTTATATCTTTTCTTTTGCATCAGAAATACAATAGTTGCAGTATTACTGCAAAAGAATAACATGGGGCAAGAACAACCAATATCCTTTTTTAGTATGGCCTTAAGAGATGCTCCACTCAAGTATAACATCATGGAGAAACAAGCCTTAGCCTTAGTAAAAGCATTGAAAGACTTTAGAGTATACATATTACATTCTGACATCATTGCTTTTGTCCCACACATTGTTGTCAAGGATATTCTAAGTCAAGACCCTGATGGTAAAAGGGGAAAATGGATTGTTTTTATTTTAGAATGTGACTTAGAAATCAGGCTCACCAAACTAATCAAAGGGTAGGGATTAGCAAAAATCATGTCTGAATCAAACTTCCAAGCACTAGATATGAATATGGTTGATGTCTTAGAAGAAACAGAAGAATTCACAGCTCCATTTATTGAAGAAACTTTTGTGAATTCACCTTGGTATGCTGATATCATATATGTGCTGCTTTATCTAAATACCCCTCCCTCTCTGTCTAAAACTAAAGCTAGATTCTTGAAACATAAGGCTTTAAATTATTGCATATTAGATGGGGTTTTATATTGGAAGAACGTTGTTGGAATATTTCTTAAATGTTTGCTTGAGATTGATGCAGAAATAATCATGCATGAGCTGCATGAGGGAGAATGTGGAGGATATCTTTACTGGAAGACTACAAAAAATAAAATCCTTAGATTTGGTTACTATTGGCCACCCTTTTCCCAGACACTCAGAAACTTGTCATGTCTTGCCATAAGTGTCAAATTTTTTATGGCAAAAGAAAACTCCTTCCTTTACCCTTACATCCCATCAGTGTTGAGGCTCCCTTTCAACAATGGGGCTTGGACTTCATTGGGGAAATCCACCCATGTTCTTCAGCCCAACATAAGTGGATCCTCACTGCCACTGATTATTTTACCAAGTGGATAGAAGCCATACCTTATAGGAATGCTACTAAATCTATCATTATTAAGTTCCTTGAAACCAACATACTATCCAGATTTGGTTGTCCTAGAAACATTATCACAGACAATGATGCTGCCTTAAAATATAAAATAATGGTTGACTTCTGCCATAAATACCATATCACCTTGGCTCATTCCACTGCCTACTATCCTTAAGGAAATGGATTAGTTGAATCCTCCAACAAAAGCCTTGTCAATATTATCAAAAAACTATTAGAGAAGAATTAGAAATCATGGCATAGTAAGCTTATTCATGCTTTATGGGATGATATATTAACCACCAAAAATTTAATAACTATGTCCCCCTATCGGCTAGTTTATGGCATGGATGAAATCTTCCCAACCTCTCTAGGAGTTCGAGTCATGAAACTCCTCCAAGAAGTACAATCTGAGGAAAATGATATGCAGAGAAGGATAAATCAGACCATTCATTTATATCTGTCCAAAGAGGAAGTATATAAGAGAACACAAACAGTCCAAGAAAGCATCATGAATTTATTTGACAAGAGGACTAAAGAATATGATTTCCATGTTGGAAATGTAGTTCTAAAGTGGGATTCTAGAAGGGAAGAAAAGGGAAAACATGGAAAATTTGAGAATTTGTGTAAAGGGCCCTACATTATTCACTCTATCAGGGGTCATAATGCATTCTTTCTGCAAGAGCTGAATGGAGAAGATTTATTTGGAGGTCCTATCAATGGCAGGATGCTCAAGCACTACTTCTACCAAGAGTCTTAGTTTCAAAGTTTTTATTCATTGTACATAACCCAGTTGAAAAGAAATTATGAAAAATACAAAAGAAATAAAAGAAAAGAAAAGGAAAAGAGGGAAGATTCAAAAGAGGTATAGCCCCATACCCAAAAAAGAGAATTTTCTGAAAGTGAGCAATTCTAAATGCCACTACTATGAGAAAAAACTCTTACTCAGTCATACAGCCTAATCATGACTGAGTAAATTTCAATTTACTGTTGATAAGTTAGTGAAGAAGGTCTGCCAAACTGTCTAATCTTGGCTTATCAGTAGAATAGATTAGGATAGAAGAAGAAATGGTTATAACAAGATTAAAATCTGAACTAAGAAAAGAAAAGAGAAATAGCTCCAAAAAGATCAAACTTGAGCCAAAGAAAGAAAGAAGGATGTTCTTAATTTTCAGATCTTAAGCCTTGACAATTTTTTTTTAATTTTCTGCAAATAAATTCCATGTGTAGCTTGTACATACAGCCATAGACACCATAGAAAATCAGACAGTCTAATCCTGATTTGACTATGTTTAAATTTTCTGTCTTAGAAATAGAGAATAAAATCTGTCAAACAGCCTAATCTTGATAGATAGATAGTTAGGTAGAGAAATAAAGAGTTCAACAGTTTAATCTAAACTCTTGGAAGAAATAAGGATAGGATTAGATATTTTATTTAAGTTATCAAAAATAAAATTTCAAATAGTTTTTTAGTTAAAATTCACTCAAAGGAAGAATAAAAAATTCTAGGACAAGTAATATTGGGTAGGTAGAGATGTTGTTTAAAATAATTTTCATGCTGCAGGCCATTAAAGAATTGTCAAAATGCAAATAAAATTAGCAAGAAAACAAAGAAATTTTTCCCAATGAATAAAGCATTGATCTGTTGAAACTCAGAGATTTCATAAGCTGAGGTTCTGGACACCTAAAAGGACAGTTGTCCTCCCCAAGTGGAGCCACTGTTAGTCATCAATAATTTTTGATCTTATCCAAAGATGAATAAGTTGACAATCCCAGATTTCTAGAAATAATATTTCAGAAACATTGTGAGTTCTAGAAATCTCACAGCCTTCATTATCTTAAGTCTATCAGTTCACTAAAACTTTCATCTATGCCTTCTAAGAAATCACCTTTCCGACTCAGAAGAAAGCTTGTTTCAGGTTATCCCCACCATTTTTACCTACATTTCATCCCCTCATTCTACCATTCCTACCCCTATTTTATCAGTCCATTTCTCTCTAAAAAAACCCATTTTTTCCTTCACTAATTCTTCATTTCCCTTAAAAAGGCCTCTTAAACCATAAAACCCCCTTTTTTGGTTTAAAAACACCCTCTTTTACCCTATCGAAAATCTCCAAAAAGGCTTAAAAACCCATGTTTTTAGCCTATTCCGACCTTTTTCAAACATAAGGATTCAAGCCCTTTTTTGGCCTTCATCCCTAACCCTTTTCTCCATATAACCATAGCTAGGAACCATCGACACTTCATCGCATCGGCACTTCCTCGTTTCCTCATTCCCATTCTCTTTTCCCCTGCCGATGCGATTCCCCGAGGGCTTAGATCCTCCACCCCCTTTGCTCCATATGCCCTGGCCGTGAAACCAAGCACTTAAAACTTGGCCCCTTCTGACATTCACCCCCAGTCCTCCTTTTTTTCCCACAGCGCCCTTTACCCTGCCTATCTTTCTAGCCCCCTTTTTCTTTTTCTTTTTCCCTGCTCCGTTTTTTTTATTGGGGCATTCCCCACCATGGATCTTCGAGATCCGATGGCCATCTTACATCTCTTCCTTCCCTTTACACTCCCCAACCATCCGTTGTCCCTAATATCCTCTTATCCCAACCTTGATCCTTTTCCCCCCCATAGGACCACATCTCCCTGCCTATTTTTCTAGCCCCCTTCTCTTTTTCCCTTACCCTGCTTCACCTTTTCCTCGAACGATATTCACCATTGATCAAAAGCCTTAGGCCTAGATCCAACGACATTCGTTCGTCCCCCCTCATCCTCCATCCACCCGACCATAATCCATTCATTCACCCTCCAAACAAATCCCAACCATGGATCACCTCGGATCCAACGGTCCGCGTGAATCCCACTGATAACACCCTCACTGGCCCACCTTCCACTTTCTTCCTGCCATCCAATCCATTCCTGCCACCTGCCCTCCACCTTTTCCTTCCACCAAGCACCTTTCCACCATCGCGCTCCCCTGTAGCCATAGATCTACCACCCCTAGATCTGACGGCTCAAATTCATTTTCGTGCAGACTTTGGTGTCAGGGTTTAACGACCCATTTTCACGTGAAACTGTTGGTTTTTCTTTGGACATGTATCTCCCAATGTGTGGTATCACATTCATTCAGGCGAAAACCATTAACAATCCATCAGTAGCATGAAAACCGCTGGTGGTTTTCCGAAACCAACTTTCCTCTATTTGTGCCAATATTTAAAAAAAAAATTGTTCCGCCTATGGAACCCTTCCCCTGCACATCTTCCTTCCTCTACAAATGCTCCAACACCCCTCTTTAAGCCTCTAATAGCAGTTAACCACAAAACGTAGAGTTTTATTAATTTTTTTATTTTATTTTGTAGGTTTGATGGTGCCCCAAGCCCAAGGGGCCATCCCACAGTTGAGGTAAAGATTGAGGCCTCAGGATAACGATCTGAGACCCTGAAACAAAAAGGGACGAGGTTTTTGATTTAAAGGTTTTCATCAGTGTTTCCTGACCACTAGTTGAAACACAAAACCCTCCAGTGCACCAAAGGGAAACCCTGCACAAAGAACCAAAGAAGAATTAGTGAAGATATGAACAAGCAAAGGATCGAAGACTTAATCATAGTTTAAGGATAAAGGACAAAGTCAGAATATAGAAGATTAAAAGGCCTAAATTGATGATTAAAGGTTAAAAAACACATTTGAAACAAATGTACAGAAGTATTAAGAAATCTGAAAGTGATAAAGGGTAGCATGACGAGTTATGCATGCCTAAAGCATCATCAGGCCTAAAAACACAGTTATTGATAAGATCAAGGAAAAATTAGGCTAAAGATAGCCTCGAACACATCAAATGGAAGCAGTTATTCACTTAATAAATCAAACTGACACCTGTGGCCTACTTTATGTCTTAAAGGGAAAATTGGTAGTTATTACACAGTCATAAGATATTTTAAGCTGCCAAAAAAATTATTGTAAAGATAAGATAAATCCTTAAAAGTCAATCTTTCACGTATTTTTTCCTTAGACAGTTAAGAAAGAGTTATTGACAGAGAAGTAGTTGCACACATGTTCCTACCTTAGGCCTTGCATGGTTTTCAAGGCTAGGAATGTATTTACTCTGTCATTAATAACATTTTGAACACTAGAAGAGTTCCACCCCCTCATTTGCAGCATAAATACTACTTTGGAAATCATTGTAAATGTGGGCATTTTGATAACTCTTTGAAGTAATACATAGTTTTGCTGAAGTTGAAAGAAATTTGATGTTCTAGAACCTGTGGATTTTTTGACCTGTTTGTTGATGGAGAAAGCTCTGTCATTGGATCCTTGAGCTTGGTTTTTGGTGGAGTATTCTAATCTGTTAATGTTTTCCTTTTTTCCATTATATTTCATCATTTCTTTCTTGCAGTAGAGTAAAAATCTTAGGCTAAGAAATATCTCCTAGAAGCACCTTAGGCATGTTTACTCTTCACTGCCTTTATGTTTTCATCTTCTGAAGGTTTTATTGAGTATTTTGACTGCTTTTCAACCCTTAAGCTTGTTTATTTCAGAAATAGTCCAAACATTTGGTCTCAAGAATGATTTATGGTTTTCCCTGCTTACTTTCTGCCACTTGAAAACTACTTCTGAAGTCTTCCTTTAAAGTACCATTGTTTACAGTCTGCCAAAGAGGTCTATTTTGATCATACCCTTTGTTCTTGCTTAAATAATTGTTTTGAATGTCTTTATAGCTGTAATCAAAGATTTTTAGGAGTTCCCTCTTCTATGAATGAGTTATTTGTGAATCTTGAATGTTTTCTTATCCTTGAAAGTGAAATCTTTGGATGAAATAGAGCGTTCCTCGACTCCTATATTTCATTTGAAAAAGTTTGTCTTGAAATTGTTATTTGTTGAAGTATGGTTTCTAGAATTTATGGTTAGCCCTATCTATGGAATACATCTTCATGTCCAGATAATGTTTTAAGTCCCTTTGTTGAGAAGTACATATAATTAAGGATTCTTAATTCCCCTTAGTTCTACTTTTCATTCTAAACCTTTGATGTCCATTTCATTCCACCTGAAAGACTTTGTAGATCCACTGGCCAAGTTAGATTTTCCCTTTGATACCTATGATCTATTAACTGACTTGTCATAACTTCTATTTGACTCCATTTCCCAATGACTTAGAGATTTCCCTTTTCTATCTATGCTGCCTAGATCATCATGTTCCACCAAACAATCAAACAAACTCATGCTTAATAACTAGCCTAAAATCAGCCTTTTACAATAAAACAAGTCATATCTTTGCAAACAATTGAGAGATCCCTCTCTGAGACTAGGAAGGATAGATCCTAGAGCTCTAAAGACTGGTTTTGATGTCGCCTTGTCATTTTGTTTGCCAATCAGCCAAATCACAGGACCCCAAGAACTAGCCAATGATGTGAGCTATTAACACATGCAAGAGAACCACCATTAATGTCAATGGCCCTCAAGGTACTACAGTACATTTTGTAAGGCGTGAATAGATGATTTGATGTCGAATGCCAAACAAAATCTTTCGGTCAAAAGTCCGGTAGTGAGGATCTTGTCAATGTTGTAACAAGCCTCATGGTACTAGAATATAATGTTTCAAAGTGAACTTCCTTGATAATGATTTGTCGTCAACAGGAAGTCACCTTATTGAAAAACGAGAGTTACTGATTTTGGAGACAAAGGTATGACTTGATATAGCAATGTTCAGGGATGACTGTCATGAGAATGAAGATTTATGAGTATTGGAGAAGGATGAGTATTCACTGGATGACTTCTCATGGACATATCGGCGACACTAAGATGACTTGGCAGCATTGACCCAAAACCGAAGTGAAGGTATGATGAACTATAGGTATGAATGAACAATCAAGAAGATTACCCAACCCAAACAGTCACAGTGATGGAGTGAAGTGTCATGTTCAAGAGTGACCTGCTACTATAAAACGTTTTCTTCATTTTCCCAAATTTTCCCCGGTCATTTGTTTACCAGTACCTCTTTATTTTTTAACAAGCTTGAGGAGGATAACATATGCTTGATCTATAATTCAACCCTTTGGGTGAATAAAGTATTGCTATTTAATAATTTAACGAGTCTAGCGATAAATGAAACTTGATTCTTGCCATGATCGACAAGCTCATCACTATTTTATGTTTCAACAAGCTTAATGACAGTGACAGCCCAGTCCTTTTTCATATTTAGAGAGTTTGAAAAATATGACGAAATAAAACTCCATAAGTAATTTTTCGTAAACTTGTTGCTCAGTTCCGAAAAAGTGTAAAATAATATCTGAGAGAACCTCTTTAGTCATGTTTGACCAAGGTATTCCTTTTTTGTAAATAATCTATCTCAGTTTGGAAAAGGGTTAAACTTGTATTGACTAGATATCAATTCATTTACTTTTACGAGCTCGAAAAGACAAGTGCTCGGAAATCTTTTCACATTATCAGAATCTGAAAAGAGCTGAAAGAAGACACCAAGGGCTCCTTTTTCGCTGTTAAAGAATCTTGAAAAAAGAGATAAAAGTGCACTTCAAATCCTTTTTAGTTTTTAACAAAGCTCGAAAAATAAGGATAAAAACTATGCTTTGTGGTCAAATCATTCTTGAAATAAATCTGCACGACTAATTTGTTCATCAGTTGTAAAACCTGTTCAAAACAACATCAAATGGATTAAAAATACTTGTTTCATGATATAAATATAATAAAACCATAGTCATACCAATAAATATTCATTATAAACAATTAAATTACTAATAAAAAGATATTTTCCATTCCCTTTTACCATTTGAAAGTTACCATTTTCATTTTGGAGCTCTGAACCTGTTTTTCCCTCGAAATTCAGCGGTCAATTGCGTGCAATTGGTAAGAATGTTTTGAGTGCCCCCTACAAGAGCACATTTCGAATGCCCCCTGCAAGAGAAGATGCCCCCCAAGCTTCATTTCATTCACCTAAGTATATTATTGGTTACTAATAGTTGGATGGAATGAAGGTTCATTTATGAGATCAGATGGAAGACTCGTCTTAATTAGGAGAGGATTTGTTTCATTTTTTAACAAGCTTGACATAGGAAAAGAACTATGCTCATGACCTGTTTCATTTTTTAACGAGGTTGAAATAGGAAAAGAACCATCCTCATAGGCAATTGTTTCATTTTTTAACGAGGTTGACACAGTAAAAGAACCATCCTCATTGTGCAGTTGGACAAGTGAGTGTGTGCTGGAAAAGGCGTATTCTAAATGAGTCATCATTTAAGGAGTTTGATGAACACTACAAATGATAAGTTATAGCATGCGTTGATGGGTCTTTTCCAAGGCTTCATTGAATTTTGGAATTTTCGAGGGTAATTTCTATGGTATCACCAACCACCAAGAAGAATAACTAATGGGATCAGCTAAATATTGTACGGAAGATGTGAATAAAGGATCAAGTCATTCGGTACTAATAAAGGAGGAACCAAATATGATTCCAGATGATGACATGGGTTAATTCAATGGAAAAAACATCAAAGATGAAGCAATGGTAGATGCTTTCATAGCTGAAATAGATGATTCAGTCTGGGATGTTATCTCAACCATGGTTAAATGACCCAATGTATACCCTATAGAATCTATGGGAACTTGAAGTGAAACAGGATCAAAAAAATCAGAGGAAGGTGATTGAGGAAAAGACTCGTACAGGTAAAGCTCATACCGAAAATGAGTAGGAGTTAAAGGTGTCTCGTCTTGTGATATTTCTTCAATTGAAATAAAATTCGATGGAAGAACTTCGTTGTCTAGAAAAAATTATATTTCAGGTGGTTGACTGCGTGATATGGGAGACTCAATGGCTACAATAGGTTTTGGAGTGACCAATACAGGAACAGCTTCTGGTTTTTCAACTTCGGGATCAAGATTTTCTCCACTTAGGGAATATAGCAACTGAAATATAAGGGGATGATAGACCCTATTTCATTGGTCTTGGGAATGATTTCTAGTTTGACCAATAATAGCTACCCCCTAAAGCACAATGGGATCTAGATCAACTTCCAGTTGAACAACGTCGGGTCCAGGAGGAATGGTCTCACTGATTGGATGGATTGTGATCACAGGTAGCTATGAGGACTCCATTTCGAGAACAGTAGACAAACCAGGATCTGTAGAAATGACTTGAGCTAACTCTGGTATATGGGAAGATGATGTTTCACCAGAGCTACCAATAGTACTTGATTCGGTAAAGTGTTGTTTCCTTCGCCGACCAGGAGTAACTTCTGGTGAGGTGGTTTTAATGCTAATATACGCGAACGACGGGGGAAAGGATTTTTTTCTTCCACAATTATTGATTTATTTTAACCAAAAACAAATAAACAAAATAAAATGGTATTTCTAGGCAAAAAGGTTTACCTAGAAACTGTGAACTGTAGAATACCTCCTAGCGAACCAAGAAATACGGACAGACAATATCCTTGAATTTCATGTTCGGTGTATCAAAATTTACAAGGCTTCCAACTCAATTCACTATGGATGGATAGAAACTTAAAGTTGTCCTCCCAAATATACCCGAAGGTACATGGAGGCCCAAGTCCGTATTAGCGCTATCTGATGCGAAACTGCACAATGAGAGCACCCCTTTATACTTTTTGTATTGTAACACCACTTGATATACTATAAAGTATGTGGACGAGCTACGATATACTTACGTACATGGAGTGAGGTATCACACTCAGAATATATCACAGAAAATTAACGACAGCTACTATGTTTTACAATGCCGGACCACGTCTCTAGCCTAGACCTTCTAAATGTTATCGTTATGGTTCCAATCCTTTGTTAGGTAAATTGAGATAAATTTTAAGTTGATCTTGTTTATCAATTTTCCTTTCAAGGTTCATCGCGATGATGTATTGGAAATTCCTAAAATGAAAACTAAAATGATAAGAAATCTTTCACTTTTAGTTTTTCAATGAAAATCCTAGCTACTAGAGGGAAAGAGCAATGAATTTGAGAGCAAAGAAATCAAAGAGCACAAAGTAAAATGCAGCTTTCCTAATTGTTATTTTTGCAAAAGACACAATCCACTACATGCAAATGCAGGTTTTTATTTTTAGTCCCTTTAATGTTATGAATGCAGAAAAGGAAACTAAGTGCATCAAATCAATAAAAATAAATGCCTTTTGCTTTTGATAAATGAAGAATTTAAACAACAATTTCTCTTTTGAAGGAAAAATGATGAATTTAACAATAATCTATCCTATTAGGAAACAAAAAATGTAATGAAAATTTCATTTTTAAAAATCAAATGGATCCAATGCAGCAATGAAAATACTTTGAAAGTAATTCGTCAACGATAAAGAAAAACTCTTTAAATAAACATTGAACAAATTTTTTTGTCAAAGGAGGAAGGAGTAGGTAATGTCACTGGTCAATCTGAGGTATCAGGCTCTTTAAAAGACAAAAAACAATAAACTGAAAGCAAATGCAATGAAAAAATCAATGGAATTTGGCTGATTCTAGGGGGCAATGCAGTCTCTAAGGGGAGTGTAATGTTCCAAAATTTGCACATAGCAATTTGGAACATTAGATTCTGCTACTTTCACCTAGGAGAGGAATAAATGGGTAAGGAGGCCCATGAAAAATAAAATTATGAATAAATTCCACCTTAGTAAGGAATGAGATCACTTTAGGAGTTGGTTTTACACTTCCAAGTGTGAACATGGACAAATTAGATGGGGACATAGTCAAGTTTGACTAAGTCAACATGCATTCTTGAGGAGGAAGGAAACACTCAAGTAAACTAGCTCAATGTGAACAAGAATTAGCCTAGACACACATATGAGAATTGGATTGAAGATCTCTTGGTGTGAACAGAAGCATTGCAGGTGGATTGGTTCCAGTTGACCAAGTCAACAACGTTGTCACAAAGAGGAGGGAAGCTAGCTAGGGCAGTGCAGTTTTGAAAGAGGAAGCTTCATGAAGAAGTCACCCCAACATTGTGTGGGGTCCGGGGTGAGGGGGCTCACCAAAGATAAAAGGAAGGCATAGCATCAAAGGAGATTCATTCTTTTATTCATCTATTTTGGTCTCGAGACCAATTACATGCTTCAGTTGTTTAGCTAAAGTTGTTGCACTGCTTAGTGCAAGGAATTCCTGTCCGGGAATTCCATCCTCTCTTTATATTAGCTTTCTTAAGGGATCAAAGGGGAGTGATTTGAGCTTCATTTTTGTATTTTTCTTGAGGCCATTCATCTACATTCAGCTATAGCACAATCTCCTTCAGTGAACTACGTCCCTTATGCAGGAGCAGCAGCAGTAGAGCTGCATCCTTTGATTGTATGCTAATCTTTTAGAGGAGGTGCTTATTTCCCTCCGAGAGCTCCAATAAGAATACCTAAGGCCATTCCCTGTATTATTCAGAATTTATATGTCATATTTAGTCATTTTTAATATAGTGTTGTAGTTTTTAGTGTCAGTCTAGTCATACTGCCATCAATGATCAAAACTGCTCTTTTGCATTTGCATATTAGGTGTCTCATACCGAATAAATTTCACCATTCCACTAGGTCATGGATTCATTGATGGTAGTAATTCTTCATCAGTTTTCCCTCATAAGGCACTTGCTAATTTTCCTTTCTATGGTCTTTAACCATTAGTCACTTTTATTCTCAAAATCATATCAGTAGGTCATAGGATGGGTCTCATTAGTTTCTAGGGTCTCACCATGGTAAAATTAATGAGTCAAATGTCAATAATATCAGCAAGGTCATGAGGAAGCCAATAAGCTCAAAGTCACAGCACCTGGAAGAATCAGAGAGAAATTTTATTCTGTTTGATGTAATTTTCACCTCAAAACCATGTTTTGAGGTGAAAATGTGATATTTCGCCTTTATTATTATTCATCATGTAATTATATATCATCATGTGTAATAAGTCACAATTCAGAAGTTGTTATCTCCAAAAAGTGATGTCCCTGCCTTCAGAGATTTTTATGCAACATTTTCAGTGCCAAATAATTTTCCAAGAAGATCCATCAGAAAGAGTCCAGAACGAGCTTTCCAACGGTATACTACACTCTCAAAACCGACTTTTGGATTGAAATTTATGCTTAAGTGAAGTAAAAGCCCTTATATCCTCATATACCCCCTATTTCCCCATTTTTCCTTAAACTTTGTTTTATTAAAGTTTTATATTTCTTTAATAAATCCCTTTTCCCCCTTTCTAATTATAAAATCGCATTATAAATCTTTAAATACATGTGCGATTTATTCCATAACCACTTCCCCAACCATACCTTGTAGAACTTTATAATAAACAAATATCAAAGTTTATTATAAGTTCCGCCATTCCCAACCACTTCCCCACCATGCTTTGTAATAAAACTTTATTATAAAGTTTTATATCTTATAAACCCTGCCACTTTTCAATCACAAATCACAAAGTGTATGTTCCAACCTTCCAATCGCAACAAACTCCAATTGATCCATCGCATCATCCTCCGATCAATCACAAGTCTTTCCTTCCGATCTCCCGATCGCATCACTCCCTCCGATTACCCGATCGCATCACTCCCTCCGATTACCCGATCCGCTCCTCCAATCGTGACTACCCCCAATTGATCTCCCCACCGTCGATTTTCCCTGCCGATCGGACGACCCATAGCTAATTGGGCCATCGCAATCGGCATTCCCCATATGTGTTGCACTCCACTCCAATATTCCGATTGCGATTAATCCCCGGGCCCACCATATAGTCCTTCCGCCCATTCACATATAAAATATTTTTTCTCCTTTAATCCGAACTTTGGTTAATTTCATTACATAAAGGTACTCCCCGATCGCCGATTGCAATAAACATATTATAATATGTTTTATCATATTAATATGTTTTATTGTATTACAACGTGTTTTAATATGTTGTGTCCCTTCGCCCGTCCATTCTAGTTGGGATTACACTATGTTTATTATATTATATCTCTCTGCCCCGCTCCGATTTCGATTGCGATTTTCATATGATATATGCCTCCTTCTCTTCCCTTTTTTCCATTTAAGATTAAATTTCCCCTTCACAAAAGCAGATAATTTCATTCTGTTTTATTTCAACGACAGTTTATTAAAAGAGTCAGTTCTCTCCAAAAAGATAGTGGAAAGCAAAGTGACATTCAAAGGGCCGAGAGCTTATTTAAAACAAATATTGTTACAACAAGCAGCAAAATAGGAGATCTGTTCATCGGATTACCTATTTTCTTTCATACAGCCTAACAGAAAAATCTCCAAGTATTCAAATGCAACAATGTCCCTTATTTTTAGAGGAAGATTGTTGTGTTTCTTTCTATGATTGTATTTCAGTTCTTCAGCTGTTAGAACAACTCCCTTTTCTATGGATCTATGTTCCCACATTTCAGCCTATTTAATGTAATTGTAAATCATTTGCAAAGCAGTCTGAGAGTCTGAGAATATATAACTCAGAAATTAGGGGAATAGTGTGGAAGAACATCTCTGTGCTACATTGTACAGTTTGACAGGAATTAATAAGAGATGCAGCTCTGATTTGTGGGATGCTTGTGGTATGAGAGTTAGCATTTGTTTTTCTCCTTTGTTTCATATGTGAATTGTTTATGTGTTCCATTCATCCATAAACATTTCCTTTTGAATGCTTTCAAGATAGAAAGGTAGAATCCATTTTATATGCTCTACCTTAGGAAATCATTCATGCTTTGTGTTTTTTTTTTCTGTTTGAAAAGGATCCATTTATTGTGCCCTTTTCAGCTCTGCACCAGTCTTTCCATCCTATCCTCATTAAATTCTTAATTGCTAATTTTCCTTCCTATATTGCCCCATGAAATACCCTGTGTCCTGATTTAATTCCCAGTTTCAACTGTCCCTTTTATATCCCACACATTCCTGAAAAATTCATTCATTTTATTAAACCTTTTTCCCATCATTTTATCTAACCTAATATCAGTCCATTTATTGTATTCCTTTGAATATTCTTTACGGAGAGAGCCGTCTCCTGTCCTTGTAAGGCTAGCTACAAGGCTGAGTGTGGTTTAGTTGTTACCCTGATTTGCCTTTTGCAGCCTGGGGTCCAATTCAGGTGCTAACATCTCTGGCGACTCCACTGGGGACTAGTTCAAGATTGTTTGTTTGTTAGTGTTATTTGTTTTATAAACTATAGACGAAGCTTGAAGTTATGCCAGGTAGCCTTCGAAACACACATTTCTTTGCAAGTGCATAAGTAGATAAATGCTGCTTCAGTCAATATCCGGTCTAGTTTTATAAACATAACATCTGACTTGCAAGATTTTCCCTAGTACATCAAATAATTCCAGACTTTTGAAAGACAATGTTCAGATTTTGCTAGGCTGCAAAATAAGATTTTTTGTAAAATAGACATTCGACCACACTGGCTTCAAGAAGATACACCAGGGCTAATCCAGATCCAAATCCTCCCCCTGTGTTTGAAAATCCAAATCTTATCCCAAGAATTGTCAGAAGACAAGAAGGATCATCAAGCCCCAGACCCGTTTTCAGATCCTATACTTGGCCCAGTGAATGGTTTTTTGTAGAAGATCTTTCCTTTGACGAGAATTTTGAGCTTTATTTATTTAGGAATAAGTTTGAAAATGACATTGATGATACAATTTTAGATCCTGATTTCCTTGTAGATATTGAAGTCCAAAGAGAAAATACCTCCATTGATGATTACATTTTGAATTCTCCTCAGTCCATCACTGTAACTAATATCCCTGAGCCTTCAGAATCATCAGGAACAAAATTTCCCCCTCCCAATTCATCAGCATTCCCATCAGGCAATTCCCAATTATCATCTCCTCCATTAACACCTCCCTCAAAACCTACAAATCTTGTCGTAAATCCACCCATAGTTATGGCTTTCAGGTATTCACCCCTGGTCTTACCCCAGGTCCTCGATGATATGCCGGCCAACTATCAGAGTAAAATTCCAATCTTTTATACCACTCAAAGCATCACAGCTCAGCAACATGTTGATAAAATGAATGACTTTTTTTATTTGCATGAGGTAGAAGCAGAGAATGTAACGATGAGGCTGTTTGTTCAAAGTTTCGGAAGCGAAGTCAGAAAGTGGTTTAGAGCCCTACCGCCAGGCACAATTCACACTTTTCAGGAGTTGCACACTTAGTTCCTAGACTGGTGGGAAGTAAAAAAGAACCCACTTCAAAGTCTGTCTGAATATGAGAACATTAAAAGAAATGTGGGTGAAACCGTGCAAGATTATTGTTTGAGATTCAATGCTATATATAATGCTATTCCAACTAATTTGAAGCCTCCTGTGGGACTGGCATTGTTAAAATTTCCCGATGGATTTGATGCTGACATGGTATATCAGCTGCGTGAAAGAGATTCGTCTTCACTTGAAGACATGCAAAAGATAGTGGTAAACGTTGAAGCTAATATGTTGGCTAAAAGAGCAAGAGCCAGAGCCGAGAAAAGAGTCACAAGAAAAGAGGAGGCCTCTACTTTAAACAGTGAAATGGACACTCTGATTAGAACAGTGGAAAAAATGGTTGATAGGTTAACCATTGTAGATAGACCTGAGCCTCAAATAAGAAATCCGAATTTCAAAGGGAAGCAGCCGCAATTCAGAATTAAACAGAGAGAGCAAAGAACGCAGGACCAAATTACGCCACCACAACAGCAGATTAAAAATCCTTTGCAGCAGAACTATGTGCAAGGGACATATTCAGATGACGATGATCCTGTGATTGATGCTAATCACTTTTTCACGGCTGATGGTGCACCCATTTTCCTTATAGAAGATGAAGAATACACAGTGGCGACTCCAGAAATTCAGAAAGACCAAAATTTCATTTTGGCCAATGATACAGTACTGGAAGAAGAGTCCAATGACTACCAAAGAGGTTATATGAACACTCTATCGGCTCAGAAAAGGCAGTACTCTTTAAGGAATAGAGAGGTTACAGTCAACCCCATTCAAAAGAGAAAGGAACTCCAAATGAAAAACGATGCACAGAAGAAAGGAAAGGAGCCGGCTGATCCTTTCTCTATCAAAGCACCAGTTGCTAACAAAGCCAATGAGAAGAACCAGCAGAACACAGTAAAGGAGCCAATAGAGAAGACAGACCCGCCCATTAAAGAGGTAGAGAAACCTCCCTCCTTTAATCTAGAAAATGAAATCTCTAAATTAAAAGTGTCTATGCCCCTCACAGAGTTGGTGAAGAATAGTGTGTATAAAACTCAGGTGTCCAAAGTCTTGCAAATAGATTCCGTGTCCGATATGGTCAATGTAGAAGACGACTACCCTGAACTTATTTTCGGTCCAGCCACAGAAGAATATGAAGAAAATGAAGTCCCTCCTTTTTACTTGAGTCTTAGAGTACATGAGTTTATCCTGCATAATGTTATGTTGGACTCCGGGGCCTCACATAATTTGATACCCAAAGCTGTCATGGAGAAGATAGGCCTTGACATCACTTGTAAATATCATGAATTGTATTCCTTCGACTCAAGTAGGGTCCAATTTATTGGTTTAATTAAAGATTTGGTAGTGTCTTTAGACCAGATTCCAGCAAAGAATGTCTTTATGTACGTAGTTGTTGCTGATGTCCCACCAAGGTTTGGAATGCTTTTATCTAGGTCTTGGGGTGAAAAACTTAAGGGAACCATGCAACTTGACTTCTCTTATGCCACTATCCCTATATTTGGCCAGTTGAGGAAGTTATATAGGGAAAAGAAAATAAAATATATGATTACCAGCAAAGACAAGCCTGTAAATCATCCCATTAATGTTGTCCATACAGACTTAGAGTCTTTTGTCTTGTATTCTGATGGTGGTTTAAATGATGAGAATGTTCAATTGGTACAAGTGGATGAAATAACTAAGATTTCAGAGAATTTCAGAGAATTCCTCAAATAGGAAAACGAAAAAGAAGAAAACACCTCTGAACCTCCTGCCTACCAGCAGCAAAGGGACAATGAATAGCCAGAAATCAGCCAAGGTAAGGAAGAGAGGGAAACAAATTTCCAGCATCTTCAAGAAGAAGAAGAAGGCCTGTGGAGTATGGATTTTGATGGAGTTGTTGGCAGGGATGGAGCTGGCATTGGAATATGGATTAGGAGCCCTATTTTTCAACCTGAGAAGGTTCTGAGTAATGTTAGAGTTTGTGCCTATAAGCTAGCTTTTGATTACTCTAACAATGAAGAAGAATATGAGGCTTTGATTGCAAGTCTCAAAATTTTGAAGAAGTTGAATGCAAAAAGGATTTTTGTGTATGGCGACTCTGAATTGATAATCAAAGAGGTGAAGGGAGAATACCAAGCCAAACATCCAAGATTGAGGGCATACAGAAATGCAGTCTTGGACATTTTGAAAATATTCTCAGAGTATACTTTGACAACAGTGCCCAGGATGCAGAACATTATTGTTGATTCTCTTGCCACTACTGCAAGTAATTTGAAGATTCTGATGAACTCTAGGAATAAGTTTGAAATCTATGTCAAACATAGGCCTATTGTTCTAGACAATTTAAGGTATTGGCAAGTATTTTGGGATGATAATGAGATCAATGCATTTTTGTAGGGTGACGGAAAATTCAAAGATACTCCAATAGAGGGTGAGTATGAGGTTGATGATCAGGAGTTGGAAGCAAACCAGATGGACATATTACAGTTAAAGGATAATGTAATTCCTAGAGGTATCATACCTCTAGAGGAGATTTTTGATCAAGATGATGTCACAAAGAAACCAAGCTTGGTGCCCATAGAGAAAGGAGTTGAAGATGTGAATATTGGAACAGCTGATCAACCCAAGTTTTTCAAATTATCAAAGGCATTATCCCCTGAGGTAAAGGAGAAGTATGTTAAATTTCTTTCTGAATTTTCTGATGTATTTGTATGGGATTATTTAGATTTGAAAGTGTATGATAAGAACATAATTCAACATACAATTCCTATCAAGCCGGATCAGAAGCCTTTCAGACAGATGCTGAGAAGAATCAATCCAAAGCTGTTGCCATCAATTGAAAAGGAGGTAAACAGGTTGTACAAAGAAGGAATCATAGTTCGTATTAGATTTTCTGACTGGATTTCGAATTTGGTCCCAGTGCGTAAAAAGACTGGAGAAATAAGACTGTGTATTGATTTTCGGAACTTGAATAAGGCATCCTTAAAGGATAATTACCCACTTCTCAAAATGGACCATATTCTACAGAGAGTAGTTGGAGCATCTAGGATGTCATTACTTGATGGCTGCTTGGGCTACAATCATATCTTGGTGCATGATAAGGACCAAGATAAAATTGCCTTCACAACACCATGGGGAACCTTCCAGTATGCCAAGATGCCCTTTGGACTAAAGAACGTTGGAGCCACCTTCCAGTGTGCAATGGAAATTGCTTTTGCAAATGAAAAAGATGTTTTTCTTGTTGTTTATTTGGATGATTTGATAGTGTTTTCAGGTTCAGATGATGAGCATTTGCACCATCTAAGAGTGGTTTTTCAGCGTTGCAGAAAGTTTGGGATTTCTCTCAATCCCAAAAAGAGCATTTTTGCCATGGATGAGGGAAAATTGCTTGGGCATATCATCTCTAAAGATGGCATCCACATAGATCCAGCCAGAGTGGAGGAAATTCAACTCATAGATCTTCCACGGAACAAGAAAGAGATTCAGGCCTTTAATGGTAAGATGAATTTTTTGTGCAGATTTATACCTAATCTGGTTGAGCATTTGAGAGAAATGACCAATATGTTGAAGAAAGACAACACGGTTAAGTGGAGTGAGGAAGCAATCAAGTCATTCAATCTAGTAAAGTTTTCTTTGTCTAATGCCCCAGTTCTGATCAGTCCTGACTATACTCAAAATTTTATTATATTTTCATTTGCATCTGAGCATACTATGGCTGTTGTTTTAATGCAAAAGAGAGATGAAGTAGAAAAGCCAATTGCCTTTTTTAGTAGAAATATTAGAGATGTTGCTTTAATATATAATATTATTGAAAAGCAGGCATTGGCTCTTGTTAGGGAATTGAAAGATTTTAGGTTCTATATTCTACATTCACACACTATAGCGTATGTCCCTAACGCAGCAGTCAAGGATGTGCTCATGCAAAATGATCTAGAAGGTCGAAGAGGCAAATGGATAGTAGCTATGTTGGAGTATGATCTGGAGATCAAGCCTACTAAGTTGATCAAAGGCCAAGGTTTGGTGAAATTGATGGCCCAATCAAATCTGCGTGCTTTAGATATAAACCTCGTTTCAGCAATGTCGGAAGAGGAAGATGAAGGTTTGCTGGTTCCTATTTCAGATATTTTTCTGCAGTCCCATTGGTATTTAGATATTGTGTATGTTCTTCAGCATCTGTCACCTCCTCCAGGCATGTCTAAGAGTAAAGGTAGATCTCTGAAGCTTAAATTTGCAAAATATTACATTTTGAACATTGCTCTATTTTGGAAAGATCCAGGAGGTGTTTTGCTAAATTGCCTAGTTGAAGAAGAAGCTCAGAAGGTAATGCACGATTTCCATAAAGGTGACTGTGGTGGTCACCTATTTTGGAAAACTATAGCGAACAAGGTATTGAGAGCCGGGTATTATTGGCCCACATTATTTTCTAATTTATATAAAATAGTGATGAATTGTCATGAATGTCAAATTTTCCAAGGGAAGAAGAAATTTCTTCCACTTCCTTTGAAACCTGTTTCAGTGAACGCGCCCTTTCAGCAGTGGGGGCTCGATTTTATAGGAGAAATACATCCCGCATCCTCATCACAACATCGATGGATATTGACTGGGACATATTACTTTACGAAATGGATAGAGGCCATTCCTACCAGGCAAGCGACTGACATAGTAATTATTCAATTCCTCGAATCAAATATTTTATCCCATTTTGGTTGCCCATGTAAAATTGTGACAGATAATGCAGGTGCATTCAGATCAAAGAAAATGATCAATTTCTGTGATAAATATAACATCATGCTGGGCCATTCAAAAACGTATTATCCACAAGGCAACGGCCTAGTAGAGTCATCCAAAAAGTCGTTGATGAATATAATTAAGAAAATGTTGGAGGCAAACAAAATAAATTGGCACCGGAAGCTTATCAACGCACTATGGGTAGACAGAGTTAGCAGTAAAAAATCAATAGGTATGTCAACTTTTGAGCTAGTTTATGGTATTGATGCTATCTTTCCCACTTCTCTTACAGTTCCAGTTATGAGATTATTACAAGAATTTGGCAGCGAAAATTATGACAACCAGTGAAGGATCAACCAGATGATCCACCTTCAATAAACAAGAGAAGAAGTATCACAGAAAGCAAGCCAGTTGTAGGACAAGATTAAAAGGATCTATGACAAGAAGACTAAAGCAAAAAAGTTTTAGTTGGATGATGTAGTGCTGAAATGGGATGCAAGAAATGAAGACAAAGGGAAGCACAGTAAATTTGACAACCTTTGGAAGGGACCATACAAAATTACAACATACAGGGGTCAGAATGCCTTCTTGCTTTCAGAAATGGATGGCCAGGATTGTCCTGGAGAAGCAATAAATGGTAGGCTATTGAAGCACTACCATTTTTGAAGACATGGATCAGAATCTATCTCATCATCATTGTATATACCATTTTATTTTTATAAAAGAAAATTTCAAAATGCACAGTCATTCAAGTTTGGGGCCCATGGTGAAGGCTATAAAACTTGGATGACATGTGTATGGTTTGGTTTTATTTCAGTCTTAGTCTAGAGTTAGGGTCAATTTGCATTTGTGTTAGTTTTCAGCATTTTTGACTCCATGCCCATTGGATAAGGCTACTTGGTCTACGGTGTTCTTGGCACCTCCAAGGAGCTACCATCCCCATTGGAGCCAATTTTAGTGTCAGTCTATTCATACTACCATCAGTGATCAAAACTGCTCTTTTTCATTTGCATATTAGGTGCCTCATACCAAATAAATTTCACCATTCCGCTAGGTCATGGATTCATTTATGGTAGTAATTATTCATCAGTTGTCCCTCATAAGGTACTTGCTGATTTTCCTTTCTATGGTCTTTAGCCATTAGTCACTTTTATTCTCAAAATCATATCAGTAGGTCATAGGATGGGTCTCATTAGTTTCTAGGGTCTCACCATGGTCAAATTAATTAGTCAAATGTCAATAATATCAGCAAGGTCATGAGGAAGCCAATAAGCTCAAAGTCACATCACCTGGAAGAATCAGAGAGACATTTTATTCAGTTTGATGTAATTTTCACCTCAAAACCATGTTTTGAGGTGAAAACATGATATTTCACCCTTATTATTATTCATTATGTAATTCTATATCATCATGTGTAATAAGTCACAATTCAGAAGCTGTTATCTCCACAAAGTGATGTCCCTGACCTCAGAGAGTTTTCCGCAGCATGTTCAGTGCCAAATCATCTTCCAAGCAAATCCATCAGAAAGAGCTTGGAACGAGCTTTCCAATGGTATAATACACTCTCAAAACTGACTTCTGGATTGAAATTTATGCTTAAGTGAAGTAAAAGCCCTTATATCCTCATATACCCCCTATTTCCCCATTTTTCCTTAAACTTTGTTTTATTAAAGTTTTATATTTCTTTAATAAATCCCTTTTCCCCCTTTTCGATTATAAAATCGCATTATAAATCTTTAAATACATGTGCGATTTATTCCATAACCACTTCCCCACCATGCTTTGTAATAAAAATTTATTATAAAGTTCTATATCTTATAAACCTCGCCACTTTTCAATCGCAAATCACAAAGTGTATGTTCCGACCCACCAATCGCAACAAACTCTGATTGATCCATCGCATCATCCTCCAATCAATCACAAGTCTTTCCTTCCGATCTCCCGATCGCATCACTCCCTCTGATTTCCTGATTGCATCACTCCCTCTGATTACCCGATCCGCTCCTCCAATCACGACTACCCCGATTTTCCCCACCGATCGGATGGCCCATAGCTAATCAGGCCATCACAATCGGCATTCCCCATATGTGTTGCACTCTGCTCCGATATTCTGATTGCGATTAATCCCCGGGCCCACCATACAGTCCTTCCACCCATTCATATATAAAAGAGTTTTTCCCCTTTAATCCGAAATTTGGTTAATTTCATTACATAAAGGTACTCCCTGATCGCCGATTGCGATGAACATATTATAATATGTTTTATCATATTAATATGTTTTATTGTATTACAACGTGTTTTAATATGTTGTGTCCCTCCGCCTGTCCAGTCTGGTTGCGATTACACTATGTTTATTATATTATATCTCTCTTCCCCGTTCCGATTTCGATTGTGATTTTCATATGATATATGCCTCCTTCTCTCCCCTTTTTTCCATTTAAGATTAAATTTCCCCTTCATGAAAGCAGATAATTTCATTCTGTTTTATTTCAATGACAGTTTATTAAAAGAGTCAGTTCTCTTCAAAAAGATAGTGGAAAGCAAAGCGACAGTCAAAGGGCCGAGAGCTTATTTAAAACAAAGATTGTTACAGCAAGCAGCAAAATAGGAAATATGTTCATCGGATTACCTATTTTCTTTCATACAGCCTAACAACAAAATCTCCAAGTGGTCAAATGCAACGATGTCCCTTATTTTCAGGGGAAAATTGTTGTATTTCTTTGCTATGGTTGTATTTCAGTTCTTCAGGTGTTAAAACAACTCCCTTTTCTTGTGGATCTATGTTCCCACATTTCAGCCTATTTAATGTAATTGTAAATCATTTGTAAAGCAGTTTGAGTCTGAGTCTGAAAGTAGGGGAATAGTGTGGAAGAACATCTCTGCGCTACATTGTACAGTTTGACAGGAATTAATAAGAAATGCAGCTTTGATTTGTGGGATCCATGTGGTATGAGAGATAGCATTTTTTTTTCTCCTTTGTTTCATATGTGAATTGTTTATGTGTTCCATTCATCCATAAACATTTCCTTTTGAATGCTTTCAAGATAGAAAGGTAGAATCCATTTTATATGCTCTACCTTGGGAAATCATTCATGCTCTGTGTTTTTTTCTTTTGTTTGAAAAGGATCCATTTATTATTCCCTTTTCAACTCTGCACCAGTCTTTCCATCCCATCCTCATTAAATTTTTAATTGCTAATTTTCCTGCCTATCTTGCCCCATGAAATACCCTGTGTCCTAATTTAATTCCCAGTTTCAACTATCCCTTTTATATCCCACACGTCCCTGAAAAATTCATTCATTTTATTAAACCTTTTTCCCATCATTTTATCTAGCCTAATATCAGCCCATTTATTGTATTCCTTTGAATATTCTTTACGGAGAGAGCCCTCTCCTGTCCTTGTAGGGCTAGCTACAAGGATGAGCATGGTTTAGTTGTTACCCTGATTTGCATTTTGCAGCCTGGGGTCCAATTTAGGTGCTAACAGTAGTAAACTGCATTATTTTCTGCAGTGCTACTTTGTACATGTATTTTTCCGAAAACCTTTGCCGCGTGTCTTGTTTTTGCTGTATAAGAGTGTAAACCTCCATTTCTCTATTTTTTGATCAATATAAGTTGCATATCAGTCTTCTCTTATCTTTTTCTATAGAAATCCCCTTGAAAAGTACGCTCTCACAGTATAAAAAAATTTATGTTTAGCAAAGTCATGGGAAATCAAGGTTTTCTAGCCTAGTCGGGAAAGGAGGAGCTTGTTAACAGAGCTAGAAGCATTATTTTGAGCTGAAATTTGGATTATAGGTCCTTCATGACCTAAGCTATCATATAAAGTTATTTTCCTGCTTATTTTCACGCTCATTTCTGAAAAAAAAAAAAAAAAAAAAAAAACCTTTTTAGGGCATACAATACCATTTTTCCCCACTTTTTGGATGATGAAATGAAGTAAAAGTTGTTGTTGTAGCTAAAAATGATGTCTATGTGTTTCTTATGTATATTTAAGATTATTAATTGTAACAGGACTGTTATAGAACATATTCATTGCAGAGTTCTAGATTTTGAACATTACAGTGGTATTAGAGCTGCCATCTTGGCTCAGCCTGTGGATTTCAGATCCAATTAGAAGATAAGAAGAAGAGGAGAAAAAAATGATGGAGAGGATGAGCTTACTCTCATCCATTTTCATATCCAAGAGGAAAGAAGAAGAGAAATGCATTGAAACTCCAAGAAGGTTTCAAGGAGGAGAGAGTTACAATGAGGCCTCTAGAAGGTTTCAAGAAGCAGAAGAAGATGCATGAACTTCCTATTATCATAGAGGAAGTGAAGAGAAAGGAGACCACTTAGAGCATGAAATATTGAGTGGTTATTTGGCATAATACAAGTGCCAACCTAGGGCTTCCAAAGATACCCTAGATTTTTCTCAGTTTGTTCAATAGAGAGAAGAAAGAAGATCTTGCAGCAAAGTAGAAATCAAGGGCAATAGATTCCTGTTGTCTAAATTTTATGAGTCAACTACAACAAGATCTTGGGAAAGAAATATTGAGGCATTATTCCTACTTCATCCAATGGAAGAGAGGGAGGCAGCAAAAATTGTAGTGCTACACCTGGAGGGTGAAGCCAATACTTGGTGGTGAAATCACTTAAGCCACACAAGAGTGACTTCATTTTCTGAGTTCACTCAAGAGATGATCATAAATTTTGATGAAGAGAGATTAGAGGAGAGAGGGTCCACACCACCATGGGAAGAGACAAGTACCAGTGCTGTCATAGTCTTGGAATAGTAGATTTCTACATCAGCAGTTGGGGCAACCATTACATTAGAGGGAGGAGCCTTTGCAGCTCTACAAGAGGTTCCCACATCTCACCAAGGTATGGGAATATTTCCACTTTTAATTATTGCAGAAAATATTTCTAAAAGATGTGGAAATATGTTTTCATATGGCCCAGGATCAAACATTGTTGCTGGGGTAGAGCAGCAATATTGCACTGCACTGTGCAGACTTGAATGGTTCAAGAAACAAATGAACCATCATCCTCTTGGACCCTTGTTGAGTTGCACTCAACCCTTGAGGTTGAAGTGTGATATTTTGGGGAGAGTCATGAACCTTGAGATGGAGTATGAGGCAAAAACTATGTCTTTGGAGGGACTATCAGCGCTGCCAAACAATGGTAGGTAAGAGGCTTTACCTTTTTCACCTTTGGATCTTGATGGATTCGAGATGACCATGGACTTGAGATCTTCTCTAAGAGATCTCCAGGAAATGCATTCCAGCATTTCATGGCGTGCAGAAGAGAGGAGTTGATTATGGAGGGTGGTAGCCCACATGGGTAGAATGCCAAGGTAAAGAATGACAGAAGGCATCCACATGGTGTTGAGTGGATGTGGGGGAAGATCAAGAGGCTGGTGAGCCACTTGAAAAATTATGATACAGGGTAGCAGGAGGCCAAACTGTGTTGGCTTCTCTTGAGAGAATTTGGCCATCATGAGACATATCATTTTTGCAAGGGTATGTGGGAGAAGAGTACTTGGTAGAGTACTTGCATCATGGGGCAACAAGGAGTGTGGATGCATTGTGATGATGGAATCATTATGTCTTCACCACATGAGTCATATGATGGAGGTATGTTGAGGCAACAGAGACATTTGTTGCTTTGGAGGATTGAGAGAGAGTAAAGGTAGAACTTCTCTCACATTTTTCATGATGTTGCAATAGGAGGAGATGGCAACAATATGGGAGGAGTCTTTGGCATTGGGCATGTCAAAGAATGGAGTTATGAGTTGGCAAGAGCCTATTTTCATAGGACAACAGCGCTGTCACTTTCAAGCATGAACTTATTAATGGAGTTTTCCGAGGATCACTTCATATTTTATGCACTTGGTGGGCATAGAGGGGGTGAGAATAGCAGAATGATGGATGGACTCATTGATTATTGTGGTATGATCTCCTTGACTTGGATTTCCAATCATGAGAAGGAGGATTTTCATGCAGCATGTGGTTCATTCCTCTTCATATGGGTATATCATGCCACTATGGAGGATACATCTATAGATATTGTAACCATCTTGTCTTCATTACATGATAAGAATTCTATTATTGAATTTACTGATTATACCACACAATATTTTTCTCTTACCATTTCTTTGCAGTACATTGCTCTTCAAAGGGGCGAATTTCTCTTTAGGCTCCATGGTATATTTTTGGCCAACTATCATGATGGATACAACCATCTAATGTATGATCCAGGGCAAGTATATGGTTGCTTCTTGTGTGCTCAGTTGACATACTCAGCCATATACTATTTACTAGTGGGTGTGATGACTTATACAACAAGCCATTTGTCAGGAGGCAACTTGCCGTGCTATTTTCTGAAGCTGCAGTGGGGAAGACTGCGCTGTGACCACTTGGGAGACTGTTGGTACCTTCCAGTATCACATAAAACCTTCAGTATTTCTCTCATTATGATGTTGATCATGATCCTACTTGCTGATATTATTCTTACCTATATGAGGAGCATGACTGGAGGAGGGACACATAGAGTGGATGTGTTCTTGGGGGAGGAGCATCCCCACACTTTTTGCATTGCATGCTGTAAGGGGAGCATGGGAGGAGACATGGCCTCCACAGCAACATCTTTGTTTCTTAATGAGGAGGGCCATGAGGTGGATTGGATGCCATATGGTGGTAATTTCTTGTCCATCATGAATGAGATGGTTTGCGATAGCTTGATGCACAACGCTGGGAGAGGGACCTTTGGAGGTCTAGCTTCCTCCTTGCCACTTTAGGCCAACATGATGGCAGCCCAAGATCAGAAAATCCTTTACACTTGTCTTAAGTGGAGAGGAAAGCAGCATGGGGTAGACTACTATGTCTACCATGACCAGAATTTCAGCCCACCTACTTTGCCGGAGCTTCAGGTGGAGGATGATTTGCATGAGTTACCATTTTGGAGGGTGGCTCATTTTGCTTGGTTGATAGATTGGGGAGGAGAGATTTAAATGGGGAGGATGAGTCCCAACCTATATCATCCCTCATGCTTCAAGAAGATCTTCAAACAACCCACAGTTCATTCCATGGATGATCTACTGTCACCTAATGTTAGCCATTTAGATAGCTTACACACTTGGGAGAGGCAACTTGGAGATATATTGATGATACAACACCTTGATATTTGGAGGATTTCATCTTATGAGGTTTTTGTAGGGGAGAAGAGGGTGCTCTTCAGTCCTATCCTTGTAGTTGCTTGAGGACAAGCAACATTTGGGAGGGGAGGACTGTAATGTTCCAAAAATTGCACATAGCAATTTGGAACATTAGATTTTGCTACTTTCACCTATGAGAGGAATAAATGGGTAAGGAGGCCCACGAACAATAAAATTATGAATAAATTCCACCTTAGTAAGGAAGGAGATCACCTTAGGAGCTGGTTTTACACTTCCAAGTGTCAACAAGGACAAATTAGATGGGGACATAGTCAAGTTTGACTAAGTCAACATGCATTCTTGAGGAGGAAGGAAACACTCATGTAAACTAGCTCAATGTGAACAAGGAGAAGCCTAGACACACATATGAGAACCAGATTGAAGATCACCTGGTGTGAACAGAGGCATTGTAGGTGGATTGGTTCCAGTTGACCAAGTCAACAACGTTGTCACAAAGAGGAGGGAAGCTAGCTAGGGTAGCGCAGTTTTGAAAGAGGAAGCTTCATGAAGAAGTAACCTCAACATTGTGTGGGATCCAAGGTGAGGGGGATCACCAAATATAAAAGGAAGGCATAGAATCAAATGATAATCATTCATTTATTCAGCTATTTTGGTCTCAAGACCAATTGCATACTTCAGCTGTTTAGCCAGAGTTGCTGCACTGCTTAGTGCAAGGAATTCCTGTCCAAGAATTCCATCCTCTCTTTAGATCAGATTGCTTAAGGGATCAAAGGGGAGTGATTTGAGCTTCATTTACGTATTTTTCTTAAGGCCATTCATCTACATTCAGCTACAGTGTAGTCTCGTTCAGTGAATTGCGTCTCTTATGCAGGAGCAACAGCAGTAGAGCTACATCTTTTGATTGTATGCTAATCTTTTAGAGGAGGTGCTTATTTCCCTCTGGGAGCTCCAATAAGAAGGCCTAAGGCCATTCCCTGTATTATTCAGCATTTATATGTCATATTTAGTCATGTTTAACATAGTGTTGTAGTAAACTGCGTTATTTTCTGCAGTGCTGCTTTGTACATGTGTTTTGCCGGAAACCTTTGTCGGGTCTCTTGTTTTTGTTGTATAAGAGTGTAAACCTCCATTTATCTATTGTTTGATTAATATAAGTTGCATATAAGTATTCTATTATCTTTTTCTATAGAAACCCCCATGAAAATTACGCTCTCATAATATTCAGAAATTTATGTTTAGCAAAGTCATGGGAAATCAAGGTTTTCTAGCCTAGTTGGGAAAGGAGGAGTTTTTTAACATATATAGAAGCATTACTTTGAGCTTAAATTCGGAGCATGGGTCCCTTGTGACCTAAGCTATCATATCCAACCATTTCCCCTATTTATTTTCATGCTCATTTCTGAGAACAACCTTTTTAGGGCATATAATACTCTTTTTCCCCACTTTTCGGATCATGAAACGAATTACAAGTTGTTTTTGTAGCTAAAAATTATGTCTATGTGTTTCTTATGTATATTTTAAGCTTATTCATCATAACAGGACCATTATAAATCTTATTCATTACAGAGTTCTAGATTTGGAACATTACAAGGAGACAGTGCATTGTAACTCACCCGTGGAAGGGAGACAATGCTATGGAAAGCACCGTGTCCTGTTCAAAAGTGCATTGAATGTAGTAAATGAATGAAAACTCAAATATTTAACACACTTATAATGCAAATTTTGATTTCAAAAAGCTTAATATTTCTGAGTAAATGCTACTCGGTGAATAAATAGAGAAAATCAGAGGCAAATACAGTAATGATGAAGGGTAAACTCCCTAGCGGAGTCGCCAATTTGTTATGCAAAATTATGGATTACGGATAAAAAATTCTTCCCTAGATGTAGTGCTCATCTAGAACAATAGGTTAAAGACTCTTTGCAAATACTTTTCCTAATTGTAAATATACACACAGAACAAATTAAAGAACTTACTTGGAGTCCAAGCGCTTCTTATTCTCCTTCTGTTGCTCTTGTTGTAGCTTCAAATTTGAGCTAGATCGCCAAAATATTTCCTACAAAGATGAACACCAAACAACAAAAGATAGCAATAATACAGATTTCTATTCAAGTTATTCAGTTATATCAATAAAACATGAACCATATACATCAGATAAGAATTCATAATATGAAAGACAAAAGCTTATACAGATACATATGTGGGAAAGTAAGCAGCAATATTTATTAATGGATAGAAGGGGAGGTTACAACCCAGTGATTGATTTAGTGTCACCATCTCCAGCAACATCCCAGCCTCATCACAATGCACATCTCTCCAGCAGCATGTCACTCAAATCAATTCCTCAATTGAAATTCCACTAGAATTTCTCTACTCAAATTCTTCCTTCTCAAACACTAAAATCTGTGCTCAATTTATAGAGATGCTAAAGGTAGTTTTACAATCAATGACTTTGTAATAATAGACAAGACATGTTCCTAGTCTCATAGGTATCAAATGGACACATGGATTCAAATTTTGACACATGTGAACTCTTCTAGAAGGCACTGGCCAAGTCGAGATTCTGAAACAATGATAATTTCACTCCCAATGTGACCAATGCACCCATGAGTGTCGGGAAGTGATTTGAAAAGCACCCTTGAGTGGGGTTACATGCATATGCAATGCACTTAGTCCCTTGATAGGCAGCGTTGGTGAGCTCTCATATGATATAATATAAACTTCAAATCTTGGAAACCTTTGCAAATGGAAGTCATAGATGATTTGTCCTTGTTCTTTGTCTTAGGGCATGTAGCAACCGAAATGATAGGGGATGATAGACCCTATTCATTGGCTCTGGAGATGATTTCCAGTTAACCAGGTCAGTGGGAACAGTGCCCAAATTGACCTATAACAGCGAGTGATAGTTGCCCTCTCTTTACAGCATCGACAGCCACATTCTGCACAGTCCATACTGATTCTGCTACAAACCAAAATCGGTCCATATCTTCATCTCCTACACCTTGAAGGTGGGTAGCTTCATCTGTGTGGCCATATATTCTTCTGGTGGTGGTGGAGGTGTGGGTGAGTTCTTACCTTTATGCTGACTTAAAGGTGGTGTAGCTAGAGGACTATCCCCTATGTGCGCAACCGACTCTCTTAGCGGACTGTATATTAATCTATCCCCTTCTCGATTGGTTCGGTAGTATTTACGACTTCGTGTGGTACTCTCGCTCTTATCAGAGTTCATTAATTTAGTGTGGATACATAGAACACCCTTTTCACACAGTAATATTTTGATTAACAATGGCAATGTTTTCAAGAACTTACCCTGGAAACCTTTGAAGAACCTCCACTCTACTTCACAATAGGATACAAACTTATCTACTGTGAATTATGTCACAAATCCTCCCAGCATGCTATCCACCCAGTGATCTACCATACGGGTGTTTGTATTGTCAGTCCTCTCCAATTGTTGAATCAATTCTAGTGTCCACTCCATAACCTGATCATCCTTCCAACACATTTGGAATTCTACAAGCCTTGTCAACGACTCCTGAAGCTCGTGCGTAAAGGTTACAAAAAAAATTTCATAGACTTTGGTGAAGATGTAATTATTCTTCCACTTCTCAGTTGTTAGCTTCATGCTGCAATTCTCCTTTACAAAAAATTCCTAAATGCGCCTTTCAAACCAATCTTCAATTTCCACCCTCTCAAGTCTCCAATGACATCATGGCATTACCCGATCTCTCTCTCAAAATGCTCCCGGTCCTGACAACGGAACCATTTTTTGACCTGAGGGGTCCTAACCCAGGTTCGGAGTTAAGGTTTGCCAACAAACCCCTATACTACTGGCCGTTTCAGCAATGACCTACTTGCGTAGGCCAAGGTCTCACCCGAATTAGTATGGGAGGGTGTTGGAACTAGGTTTCTGCACCCTGAGAGAGAGTAGGTAATTCAAGGCAGATCTAGGTTGTAGCTTATTAGGTTCGCATAGAATGAGTCTATTCGCAGCCCTTTTAATAGTGTGACCATCATATAACCATAACAAAGCTATTATTATCAATAGATCTAATCAGAACATTTGTATCCACATGCGCATTACCAAATACCATCACAGAGTATTAGAATCACAGCTAATTTTAGATCAAATATATACTTGCGCTAATTCCAGATCACAGATATATTCGTAGCTTTAATTAAATGTCATAGATGTGCTTCAGTAGTAAACACAATCAATTCAGATAACACACAGATATTTCAACTATACTTCGCATTTATTAATATCAAAGATCCACTTACAACCCAAACACAGCCCACGCACATAGCCTAGCAAGGTCCACATAGAGCAGGACTAAGGATATTCACGCACGCAGCTAGTAGGATTCCTTACCCCAAAACAAGCCAAATAGATCTCAACAATTCGCACGTAGCATCAATTCTAATTCATGTCTACCTTTAGACTCAAAGTATTCATCTATTTATATCGACATAGAACTTGCTATCCTATGGTCCATAAACCATGGTTTGCGGACTCTAGTTCTACCCTTTGACCCCTTTTACAAATCATTAGGGCTTTGACTTGCCCCAAAGCCCCATCACTAGGAAAATTGTGTAATATTCCCAATTAGTCCTACGCTAATGGGAATATTCATTTTTGTTTTATTTTTTTGTTTCATGAATAAAACTGTAAAGGAGGCTCATAAAACTCCTAAACAGTAAATAAATCAATGCCAAATGTGAAAAAGGCTAAATCTTGGCTATGTAAGCAAGCACCCTTAGGTGTGAAAGGGGTTGAATGTTTTGACTAGGTCATCCATGACCAAATCTACAGCGTTTTCTTGGAGGAGTGGCCATCAATGAGGCACAACGCAGTTTTAGATGGAGATAGCTTGTGTGAAAGATGCTATTTCATTTAAGGTGGTTTAGGGTTTACAAGATCTTAATCTATATAAGGAATGGGATGGAAACATGAAAATTTTATTGATACTATTGTATTTTTTGAAGTATTGTCTGTTTAGACATACAACTTTCTTTGATTTTTTAGCCTAGATTGCAAATGTTGTTTAGCATTGGGTGTTCCTGATCAAGAATCCCACCTCTTCCCATTGAGTAGCTCTTGGGAGAATTTTTATTGCATAGACCACTATCTGGCTTGAGGCCAAGCTTCTTCTTCCAACTACAACGTAGATCCTATTGAGGGTTTGGTTGTCTTTGAAATCTGCAGCAAGTGGAGGCTAGATCTACTCAGATCTAGACCATTTCAGTGCTCCTTTTCAGTGGATAAGTCTTCTACTCCATTGGCAAGAGAGTATTGAACATCTTGGGCACCATTTTTAGATTTTGGCATGTGGCCAAACATATATTAAACCCTACAGTGCAGTATTGCTTCCAAAACTACGTTATTTCTGTAGGTATTGTTGCAGGGTATTTTGGCACATCTTTTGGAGTGATTTTCATGTGTTGGGGATCTACCCTTCACATTTGAGATCCATTGAAGATGATAGTTATATTGTACATATCAGATTAGATCTGAACATTCCTGAATATCTGAATATTTATGCAGATCTATGACTTTAGATCTCATATCTACTCCTTGTACTTCATGTATTATTGAAAACCCCTAGGGGATTTTGAAGAAGAGCCTTTCTAGTGTATGGATCTAAATTTTCATGCACATATTTGCTCTAGATCCGAAGTGTAATCTACAGCTGTTGTAGCCAATAAAATAATGTTGTCAAGCTCTTTTCAGTTTTAATACATCGTTGCAACACCTCCTTTTGAGGATTTTATTCCATTGGAAACTTCTATTTCCTGTTATACATCTTATGGGCCTCATTATACATATGTTTTTCTATTGTAAATGTGAATGAAGGGTCTCCATATTGGCCTCCTGCTATAATATAGATAAGCTGCATTATTTTTCCTACATAAATTTCACATATTGTTGCATTCCCCATTCTGGGAATATTATAGTGGTATCAGAGCATCATCTTGGCACAGCCTGTGCATTCTAGGAAGCCAATATGTCTTCTAAAGAAGAAGAACCTCTTACTAACAGAGAGAAGAGGTATCTAAACAGAAGAAAGAAGAAATTTTATTACACCGATGACAATGAAGACACGAGTAAATCCCCTGTATTTGGAAGTGAAGAATAAAAGGATTTTCCAAATATCCTTCTTAGAGCCATGCAAGATCTTGCTAAAGAGATCAAAGAGATGAGATTGGATAGAATAAAAGAATCCCATAAATGATTTCATCTTGGAGAAATCTCTGGCATATCTCACCACTGGAATGATCAACCAGTGCATCAGCCACAAGTTTCCCAACGTTCTACCATGCCTACCTTTTTGGCTATGGGAAATGAAGGGTTTCAAGAGAAAGCATCCCTTGAAGACTATTTTGAAGAATATCAGTCTCAAAATCAGAGATTCAAAGATCACTTGATTTTTCAGGAGTTGTGTCACCTCAAGGAAAAAAGAAGACCAAGGCATCATTATAGAGGTTGTGGATTCATTCAGAATCATGATCGACATCACTCTATGGGCATATTCTTTTTACCCAACTTTGATGGGTCATCAAAGTTTTCTACCAAATCATGGGTAGAAAAACTTGACATCTACTTTCAGTTGAACAAGGTTCCAGAGATGGAGGCTATCAATATTGCAGCGCTGCACTTTGAAGGTGAAGCACACAACTGGTGGTTCCATGGCTTTTCTACGTTGGGTCATTCCAATGTGACTACTTATTTAGACTTCACTAGAAGTCTGGTGGAAATATTTGATAGAAGAGATCCGGAGGCACCATTCATGAGCCTTGCAAATTTGAAACAATCAGGTAATATAGAGTCCTACATTAATAATTTCTTAATATTATATGTTATAGTTCTTGATTTGACTACAGCTAGGAGGGTGTACATGTTCATTGATTGTTTAGATGAACCTCTTCATGGGTTGGTAAAATCTATCAAAGCCACTACCCTGCATGATTCTATTGAAAGGGCTAGAGACCTTTAAGATGCCTTGCTAAAAACAAAGGTAATATTTCAGCATAAGCCCTCTTTCCCTTCAAAGGGAAAGGAAGATAAAGCTGCTCCTTCCAAGGAGAAATCATACAAGAATCCTATTGATGATGAAGTCCAGAGAGATCTAAGAAAAAGGAAGCTATGATTCACTTGCCAAGAATCATGGGCACCTAGACATAGATGTGCTACTGGAAAAGCACATTACATAGAGTTATTCTCAAATGTTGAGGAGGAAGAAGAAGATGAACCAAGAAGGGGTCACAACACTGACACTGCAGGAGGAGAGCCAAAACCATCAGGAGATGGGAATGGAGAATTTTCTCCTATTGGAGGGGCTCTTGCATCTTTGAGAGGAGTACCTAAGTACTTGACCTTAAGAGTTCAAGGTTCCATATTGAATCGTAGGGTCTCTGTTTTGATTGATAGTGGAGCCATTCACAATTTCATTGATGCCCATCTAGTGTAGAGGAGGGAAATACCCACTAATACTTTTGAGGGATTCTCTGTTTTGGTCCCAGGAGATGGAAAAATGAAATGCATGCATTACGTCCCATCACTTTCAATCACCATGGGAACTTATACTTTGGTTTATCACTTCTTTTTGGTTGACATACCGGGCACCAATGTGATTTTGGGTGTTCAATGGTTGATTACAGTGGGGAAAGTCACCACTGATTGGGAGGCTTTGCAAATGGAATGGGTGGACAAGAAGAGAGGTGAAAGTAAAATGATCAAAGGCATGCATACATATCCCTCACATACTACTTTCATACAAAAAAAAAAGATGGATTTGTGCAGTGGAAGCAAGGACCTTACAGTCCCATCTATCACGATCATGAGATTGCTACATGGGACACTCTTATCTAGTGGAAAACCACTTGGGAGGCCACCTGATTTAGTTTTTGTGGGAGATATCTCACCACATGATGCTCCAAATTCAGATCCAAGAGGGATGGGAGCATTGGAAGACAAAGATACAGTGCTGGTAGGCCTGGGTACGCTCAAGGAGGAGGGATATTTTCTTCTCTTATCACCATCACCCACTCTCATCTCTGATCCTGCATTGTGGGAGGAGAAGAATGGAAGGAATTTCATTCCAACATACACCTTAGGAATGGGAGATGTCAAGGAAGAGAGCAGTAACATGACGGACCTTTCTATTGATACATTATCAACGTTGTCATTGTTGGGCAGTTTAGATCCATATTGGAAATCCCAACTGTTGGTGGATTATGCCAAGGATCTTCACACCTGTATGATACTTGATGACCAGCTGCATGAAGAGAGCTATCTAGCCCATGAAGGAGTCATCTATCATCATGGTAGTATATTCTTATCTAGAGCCTCCAAGCTCAAGGAGAAGTTGCTACAAAGGGCCTACAAAGAGTTCTGTTCAGCCACACCTATTCTATGAATTTCAACAACATCATTTTGAGGAGCTACTATTGGGAGGGATTTGAAGGAGAACTATATCAGCATTGTCAAAGATGCATGTACCATGTGGATATCGAGTAGCAACATAACTCTATGGAAGAGTTAATTCAACCCTCTCTTTCTCCTTTTGAGGGAGAGGATAGATTTATGCACCACTCCATGTGTATAAGCAAGATTGTTGGTGAAGAACATGCTCATGTAAAACATGTTTTACTTTCTAATTGTATGCATTGTTTCACCATGTTTATGCAAGCCACGACTCCAAGAAGGAGTATTATATTTTTTAAAATTCATGGCCAACATGGGGCCACAAAAAATTTTGAACTTGGCCACTCCCTTGGTGGACAAAGGGAGATTTTTCATCATGATGTGTGCTTTCCTAAGGCACCAAATATATCTCACACTTTTAGCCATAATGAGATAACATGGGCAGAAAGTAAATGGTGGAGAAACCACTTATCACATCTAGATCTGATGTAGGCAGGAGATGCACTGCGCTGGTTCCACATGTGGTACTATGACCCACCTCCATATGCACAAATTTATGTTTGTATGTATGTTGTTTTGCTCCCATACATTGATGATGTAGTTATGCTTATTATGGGAGTGTATGGAGGGAGGATGGGAGGTATGTATGTGCCCTATGGTATGGAGGTTCTCTATGTACCTTATGCTACATGTTTCAAGGAGGATATTGGGCAAGCCATGTTTTGTTTCATTTGAGATATTGTTTCCTTATGGGATGCACTATTTACATCTCATAATAACTTTGGAGGAACAATTCATGGAGGGTGTGATTGGTGAATAGTTAGCTTATGGAGAAAGCTTATCATATGATGATCTCACTAATGGAGGAGAAGAAGGGTTGCAACACTCACCTTATCAGTTGCATGAGGACAAGCAATATTTTGGAGGGGAGGACTGTAACAATCCCAATTAGTCCTAAGCTAATGGGAATATTCATTTTTGTTTTATTTTTTTGTTTCATGAATAAAAGTGTAAAAGAGGTTCATAAAACTCCTAAACATTAAATAAATTAATGCCAAATGTGAAAAAGGCTAAATATTGGCTATGTAAGAAAGAACCCTTAGGTGTGAAAGGGGTTGAATGTTTTGACTGGGTCAGCCATGACCAAATCTATAGCATTGTCTTGGAGGAGTGGCCATAAATGAGGCACAACGCAGTTTTAGATGGAGATGGCTTGTGTGAAAGATGTTATTTCATTGAAGGTGGTTTAGGGTTTACAAGCTCTTAATCTATATAAGGAAGGGGGTGGAAACATGAAAATTTTATTGATGCTATTGTATTTTCTAAAGTATTGTATGTTTAGACATACAACTTTCTTTGGCTGTTTAGCCTAGATTGAAAATGTTGTTTAGCATTGGGTGTTCCTGATCGGGAATCCCACCTCTTCCCATTGAGTAGATCTTGGGAGAGTTTTTATTGCATAGTCCACTATCTGGCTTGAGGAGAAGCTTCTTCTTCCAACTACAACGCAAATTTTGTTGAGGGTTTGGTTGTCTTTGAAAGCTGCAGCAAGTGGAGGCTAGATCTACTCAGATCTAGACCATTTCAGTGCTCCTTTTCAATGGAGAAGTCTTCTATTCCATTGGAAAGAGAGTATTCAACAAATTGAGCACCGTTTTCAGATCTTGGCATGTGGCCAAACATATCTTAAACCCTACAACATAGTATTTCTTCTAGAACTATGTTATTTCTGTAGGTGTTGTCGCAGGGTATTTTGGCACATCTTTTGGAGGAGTGATTTTCATGTGTTCGGGATCTGCCATTCACATTTGAGATCCACTGAAGAGGATAGTTATATTGTGCATATCAGATCAGATCTAAAAATTCTTGAATATCTGAATATTTCTGCATATCTGTAGCTTTAGATCTCAGATCTACTCCTCGTACTTCATATATTGCTGAAAACCCCAAGAGGATTTTGACGGAGAGCCTTTCTAATGTATGGATATGATATGGATCTAACTTTTCATGCACAGATCTGCTCTATATCCGAAGTGTAATCTACAGTTGTTGCAACCAATAAAATAATGTTTTCAAGCCCTTTTTAGTTTTAATACATGGTTGCAGCACCTCCTTTTGAGGATTTTCTTCCATTGGAGACTTCTATTTCATGTTCTACATCTTATGGGCCTCATTGTACATATGTTTTGCTATTGTAAATGTGAATGAAGGGTCTCCATATTGGCCTACTACTATAATCTAGATGATCTGTGCTATTTTTCCTGCATAACTTTCATATAGTGTTGTAGTCCCTATTTTGGGATATTACAAATTGGTACCAAAATATATTAAAAACGCAACTTAAAATATACATCAAAATGCAACTAGGGGACCTTGTTCCAACATATCTATATATTTTATGTTGTTTTTTGTTCTATTTTTGTGTTTGCAGGAATTGATCTAGCTTCTTGAGTCGGATTGAGAGCAATGAAAACTGCAACAGAAGGAGAAGGGGAAGCAAAAGAATCACAAGTAGCCTGCTTTCCCATTTTGTATATCTACTTGTTTTACAGAAAATAATAGTTATTCTTTCATCTATTGTTCTAAGTGATAAAAAACACACTTAGGGAATTTGATTTATCTATAGATATGAATTTCATATAACAAATTGGCGACTCTGCTAGGGAGATCCCATCATTACTGGTGTTTTTTTCTCTGTTTATCTTCATCAGTAGCATCTAATTTCTATTATCAGTCATTTGAATGAACAACTTGCATTAGAAGTGTGTCTAGCTGCTTGATTTTTCAATCCTTGTTGCGTCCAACGCACTGTTGGTTAAGACATAGTGCACTTCAGTGCACTGTCTCCCATTCAATGGTGCTCTGCAACACACTGTCCCCCCTTAGAGACTATTTTTCCCCCTTAGCCAACCAAATTCCATCAAAATTAGTCATTTCTTTTAGTTTCGGCCACTTGTTTGTTGTATTCTCAGATGTGTGATACCTCTTAGAGACCAGTTAACTTTCTTGTTATTCCTCCTTTGAAAAGAAATGTGTTCAATGTTTCATTAGCATTTTTCTTTATCATTGGAAAATAAAATTCAAAATAGTTAATTTCTACATTAGATCAATTCTATTTTCGAAAATTAAATTGTTGTTTTATTCCTCATTTCCTATAGGAAAAATTGTAGTTCCATTATTCATTTATCCTAAGAGAAATTGTTGTTTCATTCCTTGTTTCTCATAATAAAACATTTGTTTGATTGATTTTTGCACCTATTTTATTCTTTTCATTCACATTAAAGGGAGATGAAAAGAAAAACATGCATGTGCATATAGTGATTTATGTGTGTTGCATAGGAACAAGTTAGGAAAGCTGCATTTAGTTTCTGCTCTTTGTTGTTTAATCAAAAAAATTGATTGCTCTTTCTCTCTGTAGCTAGGATTTTCATTGAAAAACCTAAATTGAAATTTTTTCTTATCATTTAGTTTGCGTTTTTATGAATTTCTATTACATCACTCGCCAAACCTCAAAGACAAAATTTTAGACAAGATCAACATAAAATTTATTTGAATTTACCTAAGAAAGCATTGGAATATTAATGATAACATTTAGAAGGTCTGGTCTAGAGACGTGTTCCGACGTCATTAAACATAGCAGTTGTCGCTAACTTGTTTGCGATACATTCGGAGTGTGATACCTCACTCCACGTATGTAATTATATCATAGTTCTTCCATGTACTTTCAGGTATATAGGTCGGTGTTCTAGTACGAAAAGTATAAGGGGGTGCTCTCACTATGCGGTTTCACATTACACAATGCTAATATGGACTTGGGCCTCCACGTACCTTCTGGTATATTTGGGAGGAAAAATTTAGGTTCCTACCCATCCATAGGTAACCGACTCGGCCGCCTTGTAACTTTTGATACACCGAACACAACATTCGAGGAGATTTCCTGTCCATACTTCTTGGTTCACAAGGAGGTATTCTGCAGTTCACAATTACTTGGTAAACCTTTTGCCTACAATTACCCTTTTATTTTGTTTATTTGTTTTTGTCATAAAATCAATCATTCATTGTGGAAGAATAACATCCCTTTCCTTGCCATTCACGTAGAATAGCACTTAAACCACCTTTACCACCAGAAGCCATTTCTGGTCAGTGAAGGAGACATCGTTCTACCGAAACTAGTACTATCAGTACCTCTGGTGCGACATCATCATCACATATACCAGATTCATCTCAATTTTTTTCTACAAATCCTGGTTCATCCACTGTTGTCAAGACGAAGTCGTCACAGCTACCTGTGGTCATGATCTATCCAATTAGTGAGATCGTACCTCCTGAACCCAATGTTGTTCAATTAGAAGTTGATCCAGATCCTATCATTCTTTTACCAGAAAATCTAGATCCTGAAGTCGAACAACTGGGATTTTTTCTTATATTAGTTGCTCCACAATCGATTGTAGCCATTGAGTCTCCCATATCGTACATTCAACCACTGGAAATATATCTCGGGCCTGATGGAAAAATCCTTCCAGCTAGTTTGATTTCGAATGAAGAAATACCACAAGACGAAACACCTTCAACTCCAACTCATTTTGGGGAGGATATTTATCTTTATGAATCTTTTCCTCAATCACCTGACATTGATTTCTTTGATCCTGTGTCAATTCAAGTTCTCATAGATACTATATGGTATACATTGGGTCGTATGACCATGACTGAGTCAACATCTCCAGTTGTACCATCTGTTACAGTTGTGACAACATCTACTGTTGCTACCTCGTCGATGTTCACCACATCACAAGAGTCACATCTATATGGTGGCCATTCCATCCCACCTTGTTACTGTAGGTTTTAACCCTATACATAAATTATATGCAAACGAATCTTAAAAAAAAAAAAAAACATTAGCGAGAGCATAAAACATAAAACAGATATACACAGATATTTTCCCCTAGATCCCAAATCGGGACAACTAGCTTCATTTTTCATTATATTCCTTGTCAGGTCCCTATATTACTAGTTTAGCCCCTTATTTTTATTAGTGTAGCCCCCTTATTGTTATTATTGTAGCCCCCTCCAACCCCAATATTTCTATTATTGTGCCCTTAAATTGTTATTGTTAGGTCAACTAGGATTACATTGTGGCCCCACTAGGATTACATTATGGCCCCATGGACTCCTATATATAGAAAGGAGGTTTTATCATTTGTATCATCCAAGAATTGTTCATTCATGTGATTTATTGTAGGTTTCCCCCTCGAATTGGCTTATTTCTAAGGTGTTGATGTCTCTTTTCTTCTATTTTTGGAGCTAGTTTCACAACATTTGGTATCAGAGCTTTGGATTCTAGGGTTTTGTTGCTCCAAATAGGTCATCGTGGAATTTGCACTATAAATTTTTTTCTGTGAAGGTTCAGAAGCTAAAATTTTTAGAGTACGAAGCTGAAATCATGAGGAACATTGTCACAAAATTTCAAAGCTTGGTTCGCAATATGTTCGGAGATATGATCTGTGGAAGTTAGGTCTTTTTGTAGGCTCCTCAATTTAACCTAAACAGGTCATCGCGGAATTTTCGCTATAAATTTTTTTCTACGAAGTCTCAGGATCTGAAATTTTTAGAGCACAAAGCCGAATGCCTGAGGAACATCATCGCAAAAGTTCAGATCTTGGTTTGCAATATTTTCGGAGATATGGTCTATGGAAGTTAGGATGTTTTCAGGCTCTCGAATTTAATCTCAAAGAGGTAATCATGGGAAAATCTTCATAAATCTCTCTCTGAGAATCGGATTGGAATTCTGTAAAAAGTGGATGCAAGCACATGGAATGTAGTCTTCTATCTATCAATTTCAGAGCCAAAAGAGGAATCAGTGACACGTGGAAAGTCATACAAGTTCACTCTACTGGACTAGTCCATAATTAGGTCATTGTAGGAGATTGGGCACAAATTTGTCTTCAAGAATCCAAATCAAGTCAAAATTGTGGCATTCGAAAGAGGATTCAGAGGGCTACCTCAATACCAAATTTCAGATATTGAAGATCCGAAATCATTAAGATAATTCAGTTTCAATATCGCACTCCTCAAAAGCAAGAAAAAGGTGTGTATTTTTTTTCGAATTACATAAGTCTCGTTTGAAAAAAAATAGTTGGAATTTAGTCCAAGGGCATATTGAAGAATAGATATTAGTATTTGGTTCTAAAATAGCCCCTAAAAATAATTCAACACCCATTAAGCCTTTAGAAGGCTCTACTATGAATCATGAAGACAAAGAAACACAACATGAGATATCAAAATTACAAGAGCAAGTGCACTAAATTTCGCTATCACAAAGAGCAACAAAAAATGAAATGGAAGTTTTGAAGAAAGACATGGAAACTAAGATGAATGGTTTGAATAAAGGTATCGAATCTAAGATGAATTGTTTGTAAGCTAAGATGGAAGGCATGGAAGTGGGCATGGAAGCTAAGATGGATGGCATGGAAGCTAATATTGATGAAAAAATGGAAAACATAAAAGTAGAAATCAAAGGTTTGGCAAAGTTGATACAAGAAATGTTTCCTAATGGAAAAAAGATAGTAGAGGAAACTCATGATGAGAACAAAATAATTGTTAATCATGATTTCATAAACTCTAATGTTGGACAGAAGAACCATCATATTCCAAAGATGGATATGAGGAAGTTTGATGGCAAGGATCCCGTAACATGGATACTACATATGGAGAAATATTTTGATCTCAATAATGTGCAAAACACACAAAGGTACGCATTACAACTTTACATTTAGAAAAAAATACATTTGTATGGTATCGATGGCTTTGTTCCCGTAAAAAAATTGTCACTTGGTCAATTTTTACGGAGGAAATGATAGCACATTATGAGGATACAAAGAGCAACACCTTCTTTAGCCAATTAATAAATATAAGAAAAAAAAGGTTTAGTGGGGGAGCACATTGAGGACTTCCAAAAAATGAATATAAGGGTAACTGATATTCCACAAGAACATAGGATTGATCTCTTCATAGGTACTTTAAAGGATAAAATCCAACATGAAGTTCGCGTTTTGGAACTTGATTCCTCGGAGAAGGCATTCAGGTTGGAAAGAAAAATTGAATGTAAAATTATGGCAACAAGGAAGCCTACCACTCACTTCTATAAATAGGGAACTCCTAGATTTCCACAACCTACAAGGTTGACACCACAAAAATTGGAAGAAAAAAGAGCAAAAGGGTTTTGCTACAGTTGTGATAGAAAATACACTAAAGGTCATAAGTGCACTGAGAAGAAATTATTTTACATAGATTGTGAAGAGGAAGAAGAAAATGAACAAGAAGAGGATATACACCAAGAACCAACCCTAGAAGAGGAAGAAATGAGTTTTACCATATCGTGTAATTGGCAAGAATTACCACTCCTCAAACTCTCAAGATAGAAGGACATATCAAGAAGAAAAAGGTAATAGTGTTGATTGATTCAGGTAGTACCCATAATTTTATTCATTGTAAGGTAGCCAAGGAATTGAATTGTTTCCTATACGCAGCACCAAAATGTCAAGTGATTTTTGCAAATGGAGGAACTATAAATTTCTCTAGAAAATGCCATAATATCAAGATAACCATGGGGGAGTATGTATTGAATAGTCTAATGCTTTACATTCCTATGAGAGGTGTTGATGTTGTACTAGGAGTACAATGGTTACAATCTCTAGGGACGGTAGCTTTTAATTTTCAAGAAATTTTCTTGAAATTTTTTTCAGAAGAAAAAGGAAGTCGAATTACGGGGTATCGTAGGGAAGTCGGGAAAGATAATAATCTCTAATGTCATGACAAAGCTTCTGAATAAAGAACAACAAGGCGTAATTTCACAATTATGCTCACTAGAAGTTCAAACATCAAAATCATTTATTTCTGCAGATCTCCAAAAAGTCTTCGACAATCATTCCAAGGTGTTTGAAACTCCCAAAGGACTCCCACCTATTTGTGATCATGATCATGCTATTAATTTGATTCCAGGAAGTGTTCCTCCAAACATCAGGCCTTATAGATATCCTTATGTCCAAAAGAGTGAAATTGAACGTATGATTGCAGAAATGTTAGAGACTGGTATAATTCAACCAAGTCAAAGTTCCTTCTCTGCTCCAGTATTATTGGTGCACAAGAAGGATGGACCATGGCACATGTGTCTGAATTATAGGGAGCTCAATAAGCTCACCATTAAAGATAAATTTCCCATTCCTGTGATTTATGAATTATTGGATGAATTACATGGAGCAATTTATTTTACCAAGTTGGATCTCTATTTAGGATATCATCAAATTAGAATGAAGACTAAAGATATTCCAAAAACAACATTTCGAACTCATGAGGGTCATTATGAGTTTTTGGTCATGCCTTTTGGCCTTACCAATGCACCTTCTACATTTCAAGGGTTGATGAATTCCATTTTCAAACCCTTCCTTAGAAAATATGTGCTAGTATTTTTTGATGATATACTAATCTACAGCAGGTCTTGAAAGGATCATGTTCAACATGTTGATAGGGTGCTCAAACTATTGCAGGAGAAAAAATGCAAAATCATCCAAATGTTTCTTTGGAGTACAAGAGGTGGAATATCTAGGTCATATTGTATCTCACGAGGATGTTAAGTTAGACCCTAACAAAATTAAATCCATTAAGGAATGGAAATTCCCCACAACTATAAAGCAGTTGCAAGGATTTCTTGGTTTAACGGGGTATTATCACAAGTTTGTTAATAATTATGGGAGAATAGCAACACCTCTAACAACATTATTGAAGAAAGATGCATTTTCATGGACTCCTGAAGCAACTAAGGCCTTTAAACATCTTAAAGAGGAAATGTGCCTAGCACCGGTCTTAGCTATGCCAGACTTCACAAAAACCTTTATTATGGAATGCGGTGCCTCAAGAAATGGAATTGGTGATGTTTTAATTCAAGAAGGAAGACCCATTGCTTTTGAAAGTCATCCAATCAAAGGAAAATATTTACAGAAAGATATTTATGAGAAGGAAATGTTAGCAATACTACATGCACTAAAGAAATGACGACCTTACCTAATGGGAAGACACTTTAAGGTAAAAACTGATCATGATAGTCTTAAACCCTTTTTTGGAAGAAAGACTATCTTCAGAAGAGCATAAAAAATGGGTCACAAAGATGTTGGGTTATGACTTTGAAATAATCTACAAAAAAGGGAAGCTAAATGTTGTTGTAGATGCACTCTCAAGAAAAAATGAAGAGGTGGAAGCATTTCTTTGTGCGATTTCTATTAGCCAACCAGATTGGATAACCAAAGCAAGGGATGAATGGAAGAGGGATGAAGAAGTGTGGACACTCATTCAAAAGTTGCAACAAGATCCTAGTATATCTGATACATTTATTTGGAAAAATGATTCCTTATGGTACAAATATCGCTTATATCTTTGTAAGAATTCCCAACTAAAACAAAATATTCTTTTGGAATTGCACACTTCTCCTTTAGGATGACACTCAGGATTTTTAAAAACTTACCACATGGTGAAGAAAGAATTTTTTTGGGATGGCCTTAAATATGATATTCAAAATTTTGTGGCGGAATGTTTGGTTTGGCAGCAAAATAAAGTTGAGACAATTAAGACCTCGGGTCTTCTACAAATTTTATCCATTCCAAGTCAATGTTGGGAGGAGATTTCAATGGATTTTATCACAGGTCTACCTAAATCCGAAGGAAAGAGTGTAATCATGGTGATAGTTGATAGACTTACCAAGTATGCACACTTTTGTGCATTATCTCATCCATTTAAAGCAAATACAGTTGCTACTACATTTATGGAAACAATTCAAAAGCTACATGGAAACCCAAAGGTTATTGTGAGCGACATAGATCCCATTTTTACTGGAAATTTTTGGACGGATTTATTTTCTTGTTTGGGTACTCAATTAGCTCATAGCTCATCTTATCATCCTCAATCCGATGGTCAAATTGAGATAGTGAATAAATTTTTGGAAGGATATCTTCGTTGTTTTGTATCTGATAAACAAACACAATGGGTCAAGTGGTTACCTCTCGCTGAATGGTGGTATAACACTTCCTTCCATACTGCAGCAAAAATGACCCCATTTATGGCACTTTATGGATATCATCCACCGTCTATCACATCATCTTTAAGAGAAAATTATAAGGTTCAAGCGGTTGCAAAATATTGAAACATAAATTATCACCAAAGTACTATGGTCCGTACAAGGTGTTGCAAAAGATTGGTACTATGGCATACAAATTGGAGCTTCCTGCTTCTTCGCGAGTGCATCCAATTTTCCATGTTTCATGCTTAAAGAAGGTTATAAGTGAAAATCTTCTAGTTCAAACAATATTTCCAGAACTTGATGAGCAAGGAAAAATCATATTGGAACCTGAAGCGGTCATGGAAAAAAGAACTTGACAGCTACGAAATCGATCAATTTCAGAGTATCTCATCAAGTGGAATAACTTACCCAGTGAAGCTTCTACATGGGAGGATGATAATTTTATACAGAAGCACCCAGAGCTACTCAAGCGTTGAGAACAACACTTTTTTGAAGGAGATGGGCATGTCAGGTCCCTATATTACTAGTTTAGCCCCTTATTGTTATTAGTGTAGCCCCCTTATTTTTATTATTGTAGCCCCTTCTAACCATAATATTGTTATTATTGTGCCCTTACATTGTTATTGTTAGGTCAGATAGGATTACATTGTGGCCCCACTTGTAGCCCCATGGACTCCTATATATAGAAAGGAGGTTTTTTCATTTGTATCATCCAATAATTATTCATTCATGTAATGTATTGGAGGTTGCCCCCTCGAAGTGGCTTATTTCTAAGGCGTTGATATCTCTTTTCTTCTATTTTTGGAGCTGGTTTCACAACATTACTTTTAGTGTTACAACACATATATATACATGCTGAAGCATACATAAACCCCAATCCATTAACCCTCGATTAGAACATAACTGTTGTTCCCTTGACCGAATCTACAAAATACCGAGGGTCGAAAACCATCATGCCCCAAAACCATGTGCAAACCCATGCAAAAAACCATGGGTAGCTCCACCCACCAAAAAATAGGGTCCAAAAAATATAATACATACCCAACAAAATTTCTGGAAATTTCACATGAGTAAGTCAATTAGGGTCATTCTACACAAAACCCAGATCGCAAAATTTTAAGAATTTTCTTCGTTTATCCGTAATTTGAAATTGAAAATCACGACTTGGGAAGGTCTACATTTTTTGTGCAAGTAATTTTACGCTCTCGAATAAAATCTTGATGCTGGGCATTTCATATCTCTCCCAACAACACCAATATGCATTATATTACCATTGGAAGGAATTTCTGGTAGAATTGGCCAATCAAAACCATTTCTTATCGTTTCTGCTACTTCATAAGAGGAATTCACATCCATACAAACATTTTTATCTTGAGAAAGGCTCTTTTCATTATAAAGAAATAAAAAAACTTCAAACATTGGTGGAGCTAGCATCATCACCTTTATATATTCAATCTTACCTGAAATATCTGACATTATATTATTTAAGCATGCTAACCTCATCATCCACAACGCTTGTAGCTACCGTACCATTTAGAGATTCTATGTCAGTTGTTTCCATCTGCCAACTAGCAAAGGATTTCTCAGCTCAGTTAGTTCAAATAATAGCTCAAGATGTTTCTCCTTATTGTCCTTCTCCTCAATTATAATATCATTGAGTTAGCCTCCCTTTTTTTGATATGTTGCAGAACAACATTCCCCAAAATATGGTAAGACATAATATTTCTTCTAGCTTCGTTAATAATTATCGTTCATAGGAAATGCAAGGAAACATAGAGCTTGTTGGATAGTGTTGGGTCAATTTGTGACTAAATAGGAGGTAATCCATCCTCGACTGGGGAATTCGTATTTGTTTTAGACAACTAAAATTTCTTCAATGAAGCATCTCCGTACCTCTGAATTTTTCCACCTCCATGAAGACTCAAGCTTTCATGCTTGTACCTTTTAATTTTCTGACACATTGAGCCATGAAACACATCTAAGATATGAGACAAGGAGAATCATTGAGCACCATATGTTGAGCTTGTGGTTATCTTATTGAACATTTTCCGGTTCTTCTTAAATTTTAATAATCGTTCCTCAACAACCTTGAATTGCTCAGAACCTCTCTTGGCTTTTAGCTGAGTCAAATTGTGCTACAACAGCAGCCATGCCTCCTTCTTCATTTCATGACTGTTTCTAAAGGAATGGATCAAATAAATAGGAGTCTTTGGCTAGTAACCAAACTCACCCAAGAGAAAACAACGTAACGAAGCTTGTTGGCCCATGGCATATATCTACAAGTAATCATGCAAGCCCTTGCTTATCAACCTCGCCCACTCATCCCAATGTGCATGATGAATAATGTACTACATAAACATGGTATCCTCCCTTTGTAGAATACCAGTCTTCCCAAACTGATGAAGAACTTTTCACTCCATGAAATTTTTAAGTGCACCTCTAATTAGATCTCTCAATGAGACCTTCTTTTGATCAATGACCCTCCAAAACTAGTGATGTTCTGGATCTGCTCTAGGTAGAAGTTACTCTTTGAGCTGTGAGATGCTCATTGAGAAAGTGTCATCTAGAAAGGAGAAAATATTCCTTATCTCAAGATGTCTACCAACTATCATCTTAACCTCCATTGCTTCATGAGTGAAGCTACCTTCAAAATGATCCAAGAATAGTCGGGCTCCTTATTTATCACTACTACTAAGCAACAACGTTGTAGATCTACATGGTAATAGATATGTTTTGTCAAAGAAAGGCACAATGCTAATCTTGTAACCAATGATTGTACATAGGAACATGCTCATCCCATTTTCTGAAACTCTACACTTCAACTCAAAGGGTTGAATGTAGTCCATCAATAACAAACTGGGATATCATTTCATTTCCTCGATTAGATCAAGGGCCCTCTGCACTGTGATAGTTTTCTTCTTCTTGTTCTAACCCTTGGTTATGCATTGGCCCTCATGGCATGTACTCATAAGTTTCAATAAGATCTACTGAAACAATATGTGATGAATATGTATGCATACCTTGGATCAACTGATGTATAGGAACCTCTTGCAAGAACATAAGAGTTCCTCCAACCAGAAAAATGGTGTCTCCAACTACTGGTAAGAGTGATGGTTTCTCTTCTCCAAGTGTACCAATGCTGGAATCTACCTCCTCTTCCTCATGCATCTCCTGAATCATGCATGGGACTCTATGTGTTAAGAGCTCAAGAATATCTTGCAAAGTTGCAAGTGTCTCTTCTCCGGATGCAAGTACTTCTGTAGCTGGTGGTGAATGTAGTGACTCCTTGTCTAGAGTGACAAGAATGATATACTCCTTTGTTTCCTTAGGAAATGTCTCTTTGCACATCTATGTTTTTCTCACATCAAAATTCTTCCTCAACTTGTGAAAGAAATCTGAATATTTAGTCACCTTTGCATGTTCCATGTGACCAAACCACAAATAATTGGCTTCACCATAAAAATGAAGTGCTGCAATCTAAACAGCCTCTCTTTTAGCTACAGGATTAACCTTGGATTAGAACATAACCATAGTTCCCTTGACCATATCTACAAAATACAAAGGGCTGAAAACCATCATGCCCTAAAACCATGTGCAAACCCATGCACAAAAACATGGGTGGGTCGCCCACTGAAAAATAGGGTCCAATTTTTTTTTCCTAGGGCACTGCCCCCCCCCCTGCTATGCCCCGCATAACGCATGCGTGTAGCCCTATCGCCCCCCCCCATGACCCCCCTACGTGTGACTAGTCATGGAAAGAATATAACACATACACAACATTCTCCCACTTTTGTTTTCTTTCCGAAGGGGGCCATAGGAGAGCTTAGTCATTAACCCAGCTCAGTAATACCCATCTTTTCTCTACACCAAGAGAATTTCTGAGTGCTCACAGACTTTTTCAATACATCTGCAACATTCTTCAAAGTGTTCACCTTTACAAGCAACACCCTTTAGCCTAAACTATATCTCTCACAAAGTGATATTGAACATCAATGTGCTTTGTCGTTGAATGATAAGAAGGGTTCTTAGCCAAGAAAATTGCACTTTGGCTGTCACAGTCTATCCTTATAGCTTTCTGCACCAACCCCATACTCGAACACAATCTCTACAACCAAAATGCTTCCTTGCTTGCATGAGTGGTTTCCATGTATTCTGCCTCTGTAGTTGAAAGCGCCACTACAAATTGTCTTTTACTCATCCAACTGACTGCACGCCCAAATAGGCTAAACACACACCCACTTTTAGATCTTCTCTGGTCTAGATCTCTAGCCCAGTCTACATCAAGAAAACCACGAATTTCCAACACTCTTTCCAATCCTAGTCTTCCCTGGTAGCACAAGCCATAATCACTAGTGCCATGCAAATATCTGAAAACCTGCTTCAGTGTTGTCCAATGCTCCTTCCCTAGGTTTCACATAAGCCTACTCAATACTCCCACTGCATGTGCAATGTCTGGTCTAGTAAAAAGCATTGCATACATTAGGCTACCCACTCCACTTGCATATGGAACACGAGACATATTTTCTTCTTCTTCTTTTGTCTTGGGACACTGTTCAGCAGATAGATTTACACCTATAGGAATTGGAATATTCATCGGTTCAATATCCTACATATTGAACCTTTGCAATATAGTTTCAACATAATTCCTTTGGTTTAACCAGAGCTTCCTCTTTTCCCAGTCTCCCTTAATTTCCATCCCCAAAATATAGTTTTCAGCACCAAGATCCTTCATGTCGAATTTGGAGAACAGTTGGGTCTTCAAATCTTGGATAATTTATTTGTCATTTCCAATCAACAACATATAATCCACATACAAGACCAAATAAATAACATGGTCACCAATTAATTTAAAATAAACACAATGATCCTCCTTGCTTCTAGTAAGCCAAGTCCCCATATATAGGTATCAAATTTTTGATACAACATCCTTGGTGAGTGTTTTAACTGATACAGAGACTTCTTTAACCTGCATACCAGTTCTTTCTTCCCCTTCACCATAAAGCCTTCTGGTTTTTTCATTTATATATCCTCTTCCAGATCCCCGTGAAGAAATGTTGTCTTCACCTCCATCTGTTCTATCTCAAAATCAATTGCAGTAGCAATAGAGAAAAGTAATCTAATAGAAGTAACTTTGGCAACATGAGAGGAAATATCACCAAAATTAATTCCCAGCACCTAGGAATAACCTTTTGCTACCAACCAAGCTTTTTATTCCTCCACCTCACCTTCTACATTCATCTTCTTCTTAAACACCCATTTTCTCCCGATGGGCTTCCTTACAACCGACAACTCTACCAGATCCCATGCCTCATTTTTATGCAAGGATGCCATTTCATCAACCATGGCCTCCTTCCAGAGTTTTCCATCCTATGAATCTATTGCCTACCTGATGGTTCTAAGATCGTCATCAGTTATAGTTAAAGAAAAATTTGAACAGAAAGCAAATGGACTATACCTTTCTGGTTGTCTTCTTTCCCGAGCTAATCTTCTCATAGCTAGAGTTTATGGCTCTTCTTCTTCTGAGTCTTCTTCTGTTGTAGAGTCTGATTCATCCTCCTTTAGCTCAAATTCTATCTTCTCAGTTTCCTTTGGTAGGAATTCATGTTTAACAACATATTTCACCTCTCTAAACACCATATCTCGGTTGTACACAACCTTCCTTATTTCTGGGTTCCAAATATTTTAACCCTTTAAACCATCCTTATACCCAATAAAGATGCACCTTTTAGATTTATTATCCAACTTGGTCCTTTTCTCCTTTGGAACATGTACATATGCATCACATCCAAATACCCTTAGATGTGAAATAGAGGGTTTCTTACTAGTCCATAGCTCATGTGGAGTCTTATCCTCCAATTTTGATGAAGGTGATCTGTTAACCAAGTAACATGTAGTCTCCACTGCCTCTGCCTAGAGTTATTGTCCTAACCCGGTACCACTAAGCATGCTTCTAGCCTTTTCTATCAGTGTTCTGTTCATTCTTTCTGTAACTCTGTTTTGCTAAAGTGTGTATGGAGTAGTATTCTACTATGCTATACCACACTTCTTATAGAAATCTTCAAATTATTTCTTTCAGAACTCCCCACCATTATCTGTCCTTGGCACCTTTATCTTCTTCTCTATTTGGTTTTCCACCAGAGCCTTAAATTCTTTAAATCTGTCAAAGACTTCATATTTCTTCCTTAAGAAATATATCCATGTATTCCTTGAGAAGTCATCTATGAATGAGACATAGTACACAGACTTACTTAGTGATGGAACCGACACAGGTCCAAACACATCACTATGCACAAGCTCTAATATCTTGTTCGCCCTCTTAGCACTAGAAGGAAAACTCACCTGATTCTGCTTCCCATAAACACAATGTTCATAGAAATCAAAATCGAGAGAGATATTAGACATACCTTCTACCATACCATTTCCATGTAGTATCTGAAGGCCCTTCTCTCTAATATGTCCAAGCCTTTGATGACATAGAATGGTCTTTTCTCCAGAGACCGCTAGGCTTTCCGCTCCACTTTTGGGAACCACAGAATTCTTTCACCCATCAATAACAGTGCTGCCCTGAAGCCTATACAAATTTCCAATCTGAACTCCCCACATTAATACCAGTGCTTCCTCGAACCATCTTACAGGTATCTTTCTTGAACACTGTTTTTACACCTGCATCATCCATCTTGCTTACAGAAATCAGATTCCTAGCCAATGCAGGAATGTGCAGAACACAAAGAAGTGTTCTAATCCTTCCACCTTGTAGCTTCAGCTTGACTTTTCCATGTCTAATGATTCTAGCCTTTATATCATCACCTAAGAAGACATCACTGCCATCATATTTATCATACTTGCAGAACCACGGATGCACCCGAGTCAATCAACCATGACTCATGATCTAAATGTGTATTTTAAGAAGAAGCCAAATACACATCCCCACCTTAATCCGAGGTGGTTTTTTCCTCTATAGAAGGAGCATCATTAGATCCCTTTCCTTTCTTAGGAGCTTTAGATTTGTAGTCCTTTTTGTAGTGCCCTTCCTTCCCATATTTCCAGCATGCCTTTACAAACTTTCCAAGAGATTTAGATATCCCTCTAGATTTAGATCTCCCACTCGAAACCTTATTATTGTTTCTATTATGGGACCTTCCTCGTACAGATAAGGCATCTCCATTCTGACCCTCCATATTTCTTCATCTCATTTCCTCTAACAGCAAGGCTGAGACAATGTCATCAAAATTCAAGGTAGTTGTATTGCTACTTATTGCAATAACCAGATTTTCCCATGAGTCTGGTAGAGAACACAACAAACTGATGCACTTATCTTCATTTGAGATTTTAATATCAATAGATGATACCTCACTTACCACAGTATTGAAGGCATTTAGATGCTATGTCACGGAGTCTCCATCCTTCACCCTCAGGTTATACAAATTTTTCCACAGGAACAATTTATTCACTGGAGACTTAGATTGGTACAAATTCCCAAGCTTGTCCCACAAATTCTTCACCGTAGCTTCCCCAGATACATTCAAAAATACCAAATCTAAGACACACAACTGTATTGTTCTCTTTGCTTTCCAATCCAAATTTTTCCAATCTTCATCTAAAATTGCCGTTGGTTTAGTACCTAGATCTACCGTGATCTGTTGGTATTTATCCACCAGCAGATCCTCCATATTGAGCTTCCATAATTCAAAACTATGACCATTAAATTTCTCAATCTCTATCTTTCCACTACTCTCCATCTTCTTTCACCGCAAGAATCGATCCCGCAGATCTCCCACTGAACAGGGTCTACCACAGGCCCAAACAAAAAACCCCTCAGCAGCAAAGGTGTTCCCTCGAAGCCGAAACAAATCTGATACCAAATGTAGGTTTTAACCCTGTATAGAAATTATCTTCTAACGAAACTTAAAAGAAAAAAATAAACAATAGCGAGAGAATAAAACATTAAAAATATATACACAGAGATTTTTCCCTAGATCCCAAATCGGGACGACCAGCTTGATTTTTCATTATATTCCTTTTAGTGTTACAACACATATATATACATGTCTAAGCATACATAAACCCCAATCCATTAACCCTAGATTAGAACATAACCATAGTTCCCTTGACCAGATCTACAAAATACTAGGGGTTGAAAACCATCATGCCCCAAAATCATGTACAAACCCATGGAAAAAACAATGGGCGGGTCTGCCCACCGAAAAATAGGGTCAAATTTTTTTTTCCCGGGGTGCTACCCCAGACCCTGAACCCCAAACAGGGGAGGATGCTGCCCCCCTTGTGACCCCCCTACTATGCCTGGCGCAATTTACAAAAGGAGGTTGTCGCCCCCTTGCACATGACTAGTCGTGGAAAGGATATAACACATACACAACAATTACTAATATTTATCTGGAACCTTCTCTGATGCATCCTCAAACCCATGGACTTCACCCATGTCATCATCTAGTATTCTATATGGTACATCTCTAATGAGTATTGAACAGCTTGATCCTTTATATACATATTCATTGCAATATCAAGTCGGTCCATCTAGGTATATTCCATCAGGTACAATTTCAACTAGACTCCCAACATTTGGAGAACAATATATTCCTTGTTATTATACTCCTCATGCTAGGGGGAAACCTTTGGCCACCCATTTTGACAATAATCTATCGTTATATGGTCATGCTATTGTTGGAATGACTATTTGTCACTAGAAACCTGTTCTTCTCGTTCAACAACAAACGATTGTACATTTATATCAACAGTTTCAACCTGTCGCACCCACATCTACTCCACTTGTTAGTACAACATTACTCCTGTTATAGGCTCAAAGTGATGTACCTCAACCGTCTCAGGTGGGTCCTTCAACCCAATACCCTTAAGTATTGGGCCCCCAGACTTCAACTCCTTCGGATGGTTTACAACAACCACTTGTATCCAGAATTATTTACTCACAATCTGGATTACCTTATTATGGGATGTCACAACCACAACCGGGTCTTACCTATTCAAAACCGAGTCCAAGATATTATATTTTGGGCTATAATCTTGGTGGGCAGACACCTTGGCAGCCACAACTGCAAATGTCACAATAATCATTCCAACAACAAGTAGCTTATGCAGGTTTTGATCAACAGAATCCTCAAGCATTTTATTATCAAAAATAACCCTATCTGGGTTACCAAAAAAAAATTCCTTATGTCAGTTCTCAAAGGCCTGTTCTGCAAGAAATTCCATCATACCTTGACAATGCTCAACCTAACTTAAATCAACAGTTGCCCTTTGTTGCAACTTTATAATTACCTGATTTAAACTAGCTTACCAATGATCCAATCAACTATGCTCTTTGGTGGCCGGTGATACCACATAAATTACCCTAGGATATTCCTAAGTTCAATGGAAACCTTGGAGAAGACCCATTGATGCATGTTATGACTTATCATTTGTGGTGTTCATTGAACTCCTTAAATGATGACTCTGTTTGAATACGTCCTTTTCAGCGTATGCTCACTGAACTGCTCGCTAAGTGGTACATTGAATTACAACAAGCTTCATTTAATAATTTCATTGCCTTAGCTACTACCTTTCTAACCCACTTCCAGTTGGCCATACGATATGAAGCTGGAATGGAACTTTTGACCAATTTCAAACATGCTAATGCTACTCACATTTCTGATCATATTCATGAGTGGCACTGTCGTTGTAGAATGGTCAATACATTTATTCTTGATCATCTCCTCACTGAGTGGTTCATTAAGTCCTTGCTTCCATCTATCACTAAGGATGTGGCTAAAGGTGGCATCATCACCGAAGCGAAGGTAATTTCTCATGCCCAGTACTTATATTTGATTTATACTCAGTCTAGCACTCTCTACGACAAAATTCCCAACACATTGTGATCTAATTTTACTGCTCCTCCTCCATCCAAGGACTCTCATGCCGACGATGGTATGATTGGTACTACAAGCACACATCACTCTATTGCATCTGATCCTGCATCTTCTTCAAAAATTCATGCCATGTCATCTAACAAAGGAAAAAGTGACAGGAAACCCGTAAGTAATAAAAAAGAGGAAAGTGAAGAAAAGGAAAAATTCAACCCCGTAGGAATGATTTCTCATAAAAAAATTGGAAAAAGTAGGAAACCTCGTTACCCTTGCATAATATGTAATGAGGAGCACTATGGGTGATACTTTCGTCACTGCGCCGAAGTCTCAAAATTTCTTAAGACCTCAAATGCATGTGCAGTGTTGACAGATTCATTTCTGAATCCATACACAAATATGGTTACTACAGATCCTGCTTCTAGTTCCCAAGTGCTTATGCTATTTGTCATAAATCCAAAATTTTATGATTTGGTGTCAACACATAATAAATATTATGGTAGTGAGGCTACTAATAAGCCTACTACCTCAACCATGAATCTGTCCACGAAATTTATTCCACCAACTACTATTCCTGAATTAACAATAAAGCCATAGAAGAGAGTTGACCATAAATAGACATTCAATCCTCGAGCCCAAGCTGCTCAAAATTATAATATAGTTGAATATTTGGCTCAATCCCCTTTAGCTATTTTGATTCTTGAGGTACTTCAAAATTGTCCCTCCCAGAAACACGCTTTGTTGTCAGAAATTGGTGGAATCAATCCGGCGGATTCAAATCTTGTAGTCTTTAATCATACAGGCTATGAGCTGCAATTACCAGCAGAATTGGCATTCTCCATCCAAGTAAATGTTCTCAATCACCTCGTTCATCGTACTATTATTGATGAGGGATAATGTACTTGTGTTATGTCTGTAACTGCTAGAAGTCACTTGGCTTGTCACACCTATATCAATTGCCTACGACATTGAAAGCTTTTGACAGTCGTACATATAAGCCTTGTGGCATCATCAATAACTTGCATGTCGAACTAGGGGGAAAAATAGTAACTGTTGAAGTTGAGGTCGTTGAAGGACCCCTTGAATGCAACATTTTACTCTGAAGGCCATGGGTTTAGACTATGACTGCGATCGTCTCTACATATTTTAAAATGATCGTATTTCTACATAAAGGTGTTATCACAGTCGTCAATCAACTCTCCTTCTTTGCCTCCAATTCCCAGGTAACTAGAAGCGTTCCATTAGTTCACACACCACAGCTAAAACCTCAAAAAATTAGTGTAGGACTCTTAAAGGATTCTTCCCTAGTGGGCTCCTTTGCATTACTGCCACCTGCGACGTCGGCATAAATTGCAAGCATAGAGACCTGGTACATGATATCTTCCACTCCATCTGGCTTAAGGAATATTACTGATAATTTTGAATTTTTTATGTTGGATGAATTTCTGCTACCTAGCCCAATTGAGCTGGCATAGAAATCAATCTACATGGCTTGGGCGACGAATCTGAAATCATCGTCGTCGATCATTCGGGTTGATCGTTCATTAGATTTTGGTACTCCATATTATCCTTTTTCATCCATTTTCTTGACTGATGAGAGCATAATGGAATCCATGATGTCAAAAGGAGAACCATTGGAAGATCATCATCATCATTTCCATCTTCAGGATTACGAAGAAGATAATATTATTGAACTATATCACCCATAGATCAAAAATTTCTTTTCGAATCTTTTCCCATTAATGCAATCAAATCCAAGAGAAATTTATCAAATATTGAAGAAACCACTTCTATCGATATTTCGACCAAACCTGGCATTGTAGAAAACACTCATGCCGGCATGTCTTTTTCTCCATCAAAACTTGAAACTTACCGCTCTCTCTTTTGTGAATTCTGATGCAAGAGCATCAAGATCAATTTTTCATTATTTAATTATGTAATAAGGGGGGTGAGACATTTTAACTATTTTATTAATTAAATTGTTTATTTTAATAAATTAAGAGAAAAGGTGAGGATTTTGTATATATTCTCTTAATAATTAAAAGGAGATGAGGGAAAATAGAATTAGGTAGCAAATTTAGGGAGTAGGAATTCTATGTACAGGACTTTGTTGAGTCCACACCTAGAATGAATCTAAATTAGATTTAGTTGAGGATTGTGTGGAGAAATTTGTGGGGTGAAATAAATACATTATTTATGTATAAATAGGAGTGTTTTTGTGAGGAAAAGAAAGAATCGAGTGTGTGAGGAGTACAGGAAGAGTGAGGAGTGGTTTGAAGGGCCAAGAGCTAAGAGGCCGCCAAATATAATATTTGGCCAGAGAATTTGTATATTTTATATCTGTAGTTGATTTGAATGGCTCTTTCTCCTTCATGTGAATTTTAAACTGAATGTTTTTATGGTTTTATTTGAAGAAAAATTAAGCATTTGCATATTAAGTGAAGCAGTTCATTTTTATATGCTAGGATCTACTTTCTAGCAGAATCCTTGCATCACTTGGTATCAAAGCATGGGAGATATCTATTTTGGATATATGCATAGACTGTGTGTGAACATGTGAGTGCAGGAAATTGACACCAGGATACACATTCTTCATTGGAGCAAAGAGTATGATTATGGCATAGTGGAGCCACAGGGAAATGTAATTTGTTAGTTGCTTCATATGGAAGAAAGGCATGATCGATATAGCTGGCACCACCAGCAACATATATCGGTTACCATCGATGTGGAGTGAGATCGCAAGGTTGACATACGGCATTGAAATTCTATCACAACCTGTGACTGTAAGGAGTGAAGACCAAAACATTTGCATCGAGTTTGGGTTGAATTCTAATGTGGAAGCATTGCTATCTCTGCAACGTTGAAGGATAAATTATCAAAGAGAGAACACTATCCAACACAAAGGGGAAGGCAGTGGAAAGCTATGACAAGCTAAGTCTATATAGAGAGAACGAGCAACACAAGCTGCTGGGCAGTGAACCACAGTAGTGGACTTGAGAGCCACCGCACTTAATCGAATGGCTAATAGTTAGGCCGTAAAGGGGATAGATGCATAGTTAGGGTGGCAGACATCATTCCAAGCAATCCAATAGTGGATCAGGATCAGCAGTGTGAAGTGGATCACCAACTTTCATGTGCATGTAGCACTCGAATTTTGGAGAGACATGAGTACAAGAGTTTAATCTAGGACCAGATCACCGAACAGAAGCTTGAATGAGTGCCTTGATGTGTATAAATGCCATGATGTATGGACGGTGTTGACGGGAGGAGTTGAAGTCCCAAGGAGCCATGGCCTTTTGGAACGCAAACTCATTAGTTGATGTCCTGAGTTCGAATTTGTGACAGCGATGATGTCAAATACTAGAATTGATTTGCATGAAGGTTAAAAGTCAAACCCACAGTGCGTGCGTGGAGGCTACGCAAGTCTGGTTGCATTGCAAAGGGTTGATACTATATATATTCTGCATGTCATCAATGCCAGAATAAGGGAACTTGCATTTTATGGGCACTTCTAAAGGAGCTAGTTCAAAATTAGATGTGACTGAAATTTTGAGAGAATTTATTGAGGATCATGAAAAATTAAAGAGACTTTCGAGTTCAAAGACGTGTAGATGAAGAAGAATGGACACACCGGCAACTAGAATTACAGCAATAGGAAAATGAGGTGAAATAGTTGTGTATGAGAAAAGGAATCGAATTCAATCGAATTCAATTATGGGTTTTTTTTATTTACAAATTTTGTTATGAAATAAAAATGAAATGCATTCAGAAATCATTTTGGGAATCTGAAGCTTTTAATTGCTTAAATTTTCTGATTGTTGCAATCAGTAGTACAGTGAATAGAAGACATAAACCATGAATCAATGGGGCAGAGGATCGAAGAAGCTGTTTTGTAAAACAACAAATGGTTTTCATGTGGAGTGCTATATCCATTGGATCAAGAGCACAAGAGGATCGACGGTGGAAAGTCATAATTGTTAAGGAACATCGATATCTGTGCAAGTCAAATACACAATGCTATTTGGAGGAAGGCAAATGGTGAGTTGATAGTCATGGAACAATTTATATATATATGGTGGAATCTTGATTTAAACAAAAGTTGAAATTATAATTTAAGTGAAGTAATAGAGTGGGGTTTTAACATGGTTTATAACCATAACGTTAAAAAGGGAAACAACTTCCACCTGGGTTTATGAATTCCATAAAGCAGATATTTCATATGGGTTCATTTCATATGGTTTTAAAAGGAGATCGAAATTTGAGTCTGAAATATGATAGCACACAGAGACACGTTGCAGACGAGAGATGGAACAAGATCACACAAAGATCTTAAAGGTGAGCTGATATGTTTTATTTAACCCTAGTTTGAAGATGTTATTTGAAGACTACTGTTGCATATGCTGAGGTAAAATTGAATGGAAAAATGAATGAAAATGTGCTAATTCTAGATGACATAAGAGAAATATGCATGTTTATTTGAGGAGGTTTATTATGCATAGTGTGATGATTTATTATGCCTAATATGGATTCTTCGCAGTTTTTGTTAAGCTATTTTGGACAAAGCATGTAGTGGGAAAAGAAGAATTATTTTGATTGGTGATTGGAAATATAATTTCCTGATGTTGTAAACCTTTGTTTACCATCATGTGACGGCATTTAAGGAAGGGATATTCAGGATGAAACAATGTATGATTTGTACATCATTCATTGGAGAAGTTGCTTGTTCTTTGTACACAGGTAAAGAGATGTGAATTGATGTTGCATGGTGTATATAAGTGCAGGGAAATGTTTACATTAAGATGAAGAACTTGTGAGCATGCAAGTATTGACAGTGATAAAGATGGCACAGAAGAATGGAAACCAAAGGGTTGAGTTTGCAGAAAGAAAGGTTTATTAACAACCTTAACAGGAGCATGAGGTATGATAATTCAGGAAGGTATTTTTGAACATTGAACATTGAATGGTTTATTTATTTTCACCTTGAAGTAAATCTTGGAAAGCCTGAATTTCAATTCAACTAAAGACTTCAGTATCATATGAAATGATAAGGAAAATTGATGATTTTTCATAAGAATGAAGTATGAAAGAGGGTGAAGATTTACATCCTAAATGTATTAGGGGTGTATGTTTATTGAAGAATTGTATAACTTCAATTAAGTCAAAATATCCACTATCATTATTATTGGGGCAAAGCTTGAAGTGAAAACAGATGTTAGAGTCAAATGAAAGTCTGGATAGTTTGAGTTGAGATTGAGTATGTTCATCCAAGATGACAAATTGTTGTAAGTCTGAAGTCAAAGAGTTGTAAGATAAGTCCAAAGTCTGAATGTAATTGGGTACATGAACGGCAGAGCCCGACACCCAAAGAATTGGTTATTGTAACACATGAATTACTAAAGTGTTGTTTGCAGCAAGAATGTTTCCAGAGATTGGTTCCAAGAGAAAGGGAAGCCAAGCGCAGAGGGAGAACTTACATTTTGATGAATGACAAGTGTGAAGGATTGCTGAGAAGTGGATTAAATGAAGTCCACAGGTGAACAGATGCAGTTCACAAATAAATGGAAGATGACTGTTGATAGTCATTTTCGAAGATTTTATGAAGACCACAACAGAGGGGAGAAGAAGGAAAATACCAAGGTAAGTGGCATATATGAACAGTTGATGGATGAAGAGTACAAGCGGGAGAAGACTTAGATAACAATTCACCTTGAATTTTTAATGGAGTTGTTGCAGGAAAATGTGAAAAACCAGACACATGGTTGGACCATGAGAAAGAAGGTGAAGTGGCAGAAGCTACACACAAAGAGGGAAAATCAGGTAAACATACAGTTGATGGAAGATCTTAGGAAGCTCGAGCAGATGTTGAGTTGTGAAGAACTCAGAGAGACTGAGTTAAAAATGGATGTTTTCATTTGTGGCCCGGAACATGGTGAAATTATAGGTGAAGAGATCAGTGAGGAAGATCTCATGAACTATTGGGATAGTATAGAAGCATCTGAAGATGTGTTGGCGAGAGAAAAAGATGAGTCCATGAAGCCTTACATTTTTTCTCATAGTTTCTGTATGTTTGCAGGATGTGCGAAAGAGGGTGAGTAGTCTGATGGAACTGTCACAAAGGAGAATGAAACTCTTGAGGTAAAGTCTGGTAGAGAATTCCTTTTAGAGAAGGAAAGTGTTGATTTTTTACAATAGGAAGAAATCATAAATGAATTCTTATTTGGGGTAAGACAACAATTCGAAGCTGTTATGGAACATGAACAAAGTGGAAATGCCGAAGAAAAATTCCAAGGAGATAAACAAATGTATTTGTTTAATGAAATTGTTGAAATTTTTTTACAATGTAATGATGTTGAAACCAGGACAATTCAGGAAGATTGCCAAAGGAAGAGTGGAAGTAGTGATGAGACAGAAGAGGAATCTACAGAGGAATTGAATCAAATGAAGGATTCAGAGCAGCAAAGAGAGATGTTGACTGAAACATCCAGTGGGACCACAAGGTCTTATGTGTTTAAGACTAATGATTTTTGTATGATTACAGGTACATCACAGGGTGTTGAACAAACTTTGAATTTTGTTAAAGAAGAAGAGTTGAATCTGAAATCTGTTCAGAATGATGCTGAGATAGCAAGATCTCAAAAAGAAGTGAAGACAAAAGGATCTCATGGAAATATTAAACAGAATATTGAAGCAGAGGAAGAAGGACCATCTGATGATTGGTCAATAGCAAATGAATGCATGGAAAGTTGTGTAAAGTTTCCAAGTTCTACTCCAGTTGAGATTGTTAAGTTATATCGAAAGTTAGATCTTTAGAGAAGAGAGTTGGAAAAATAGAGAATCTATATTCAGGGAGAGTTGCTGAAAGACACGGAACAAGGATACATTCTTCAAACCGATGATGTGGAGGGGGGACTAACTAATAGTCTCATAGAGAATTTAAATCAACATACTGATGTGCTGATGGACGAGGAAATTTCATAGCAGCATACTGAAATGTTGCTAGAGGAGAAAGAGGCACTGAAGCCTTATATTTTTTATTTTAATAATTGTTCCGTGAGTACAGGTTTTATTTCAGATGCTAGAGAAAATCTATTGGATAGAGAAATTGAACTCATAAGGCGGATAATGATGAAAGTATCTCGGAAGAAGCCAGCAGTAGTAAAACAAAGAATAAGTAGCAAGAGGAAGACATCAGAAGATTGTGAAAGCATAGCCAGTGGGGCAATGTAACATAAATTGTGAAGACCTGGAGAAGAACCACAGACAAAAGCAGCAACAAATGGACAATTGTAGCACAAGATATGGGATCTAGGTAGAGAAAGATCTGAACACATGATCAGGCGATCATGATTAATTTCAACCTTGGGAGTGTGATGCAGGAGCATCAAGCTCAATTTTTCATTATTTAATTATGTAATAAGGGAGGTGAGACATTTTAATTATTTTATTAATTAAATTTCTTATTTTAATAAATTAAGAGAAGAGGTGAGGATTTTTTATATATTCTTTTTGTTAGAGTCGGTCTTTACATCCTTCCATCAGAGATCATTTCTCTTATTGCATTTCATTGTTTAGGTGTCTCATTCCGCTCATTCATCTGCATTCCGTTAGGGGCATGCCATTGTCTAACAAAAGGGTTTTTTTCTCTCATTTTCCCTCATGCTTGTACCTGCTGGGTTGGTCAAAGTTTCTCAAAATTTATCAAAGTTCAGTTCATGTCATTTATAGTCATAGATGCTATTTTGGTCAAAAAGAGTTATTTTAGTTTCTAGGTCTAGGGTTTGGTCTTCCGAAATGTTAAATAATGCCCGCAGGCCATGAGGATGTTTTCAACAAGTTTCATTTCAGGATTTACATCGCCAAATATGCTTGAGGATGTTTCTTCTTCAAAACTATGTTTTGAAGAAGAAATTGTCAAAATTGTTTTTGTAATAAATAAGTATTTTTCCGCCATGAAGTTCTTCACATGCAGACTCTGGTCATCCTTTGCCAAGGTTCAATGCCAACATCCCTGCAAAAAAATCAACCAATTTAATCATTCAAAGCTCAGAAAGTCAATGAGGAAACAAAATAAAAAGTTGTATTAAATGAAAAAGTGCCAAAGTCAAAAACATTACAAAATGGGTTTTGAAGAAGAAAAAATTAAAACCATGTCGAGTTTGAAGTTTGGAGGGACGAAACTGTGTTTTAGAAGGGCAGACTGTGTGATTGATTTCAACGTGGCGCATTGGGACAAGGTGCGGCGCACCCATAGAGCACGGCGCATAGAGCCGAAATACACCGTGTTATTTTCCTCTGGCGCGACGCACCCACTGGGCGCGGCGCATTGGGCTTGCGCGCGGCGCACAGGGTCAATAGGTTTAAAAATCATCATCATTGCTCCAAATTCAAAACGATTTCAAACTTGTTTTCTCCAAGTAAGTGTGTGATGCTTGCCCCTGCTATTAGATCTTATTTGATGATGTTTGGAGGGAAGATTTGAAAGTTTAAAGTTTGAAAATATAAACCCTATATTTATATCAAAATCTGCTCCTTTGGGTTTTGGAAATTGGTGTTTTGAAATTTCAATTTGGATGCCAAATGTCCTTTCCCACTGATGATCCTTTCCCTTTTATAATTCTACCATTATAGTTAATCCCTTATGCCCTAACCTCCCAAACTACTCATATCCCAAGTTCCCATTTACTAAGCCCTACCACTCCTATCTCTTTCCCTTTCCCATATTATTTGCAAAGAGTTTCCAAATCCTTAATCCCCATACAATCAAGGATTATTCTCACATGATAAATTTCATTTGAAAGTCTTCTTTCCTACTGTTTATACTTACCACATTCCCTCATTATCCCTTGAGTATACATTTGGCATTGAAACAAAGACACCAATTGCTCATTTTCAAACCAAACAAACATACAGTTGACAAACACATTTTAGCATCATGTCAGAAACAAATTCATCATATGAGCAAGGCTATGAGCAGGACAGTGATTCAACCACCGAGTTAAATGTACCGAGGAGGTCTCATAAGAGTGGCAGGCATGTCAGGGAGGAGCCTACTTCTTTGGTTCAATTGCAGGCATGCCCGCTTGCAATGACATGCTTTCAGCAACATTCATGTTTTCGGTATTGTGAGATGATATCTAAGATTCAGCACCATCCGGAGTTGGTTCGCTTATTTGTCCTACATTTGCGTGATGGTCATGTAAATCTTGCTGGAGTGAACTTCACTTTGACACTAGAGACCATTTCTGAGGCGACCGGGATACCAAACATTGGTGAGGAGTGGAATAAGAGACATCAGCTGGATAGAGCATATTATGAACCTTACATCAGGCCTAGATATTTGAGGTAGTTGAGTAGGGTATTCCAGTTCCGGTTTCTGAAGGAGTCCTATGTGCCATTAATGAAACTCATCATTAGATACTTTAGCTGTGAGGTTAGATTCTCGCGCCTTTATGCATACCATGTCAGACTCTTGATGCATTTCACGAGGGTGCGACTGATGAATATTCCATACTTCATGTGCCGAAACATAGAGCGGATGAATATCCTAGTGCAGAAGAAGACTCCAGAGCAGTAGCATAACAGCATTTATCATTATGCACTCATTAAAATCATTGTAGTACATCAGCTTGGATTGCAGGGCATCACATGGGATGAGTTCATTTCCCGTGACTTCTTTGTAGCCCCCCAGCCTCCTCCCGAGATTGTTCATGATGAGGCAGAGCCTTCACACCAGTTTGAGGTTCCTGAGAATGAGCCTATCAGTGCTCCAGTGTGTGTGACATATCATAGAGGCCACAAAGCCTTATTCGCAGCAGCACGACGAGTACTATCTCCACCAGGGATGGAAGGGGTCTCGTTACCTTCATCAGCAGTGCGAGTATTATCTCCACTTGGCGTGGAAGGGGTCTCGCCTTCTACATTAGCACAGGTATAGGACAGAGGCAAGAAGCCTATGCATGATGAGGGCCCTTCAGGAGGCGAAGACACTGAGTTTACACTCATCGATGTTGATTTGAGCTCTCCTAGCTCAAGGATGAGAGAGACCATCCAGGAACAAAAAGCTGAGATTGACACTTTGACCGTGAAGTTGCAGAGAGCTTAGTGGGTTATAAATTACTTAGATCAGCGGAATAAACAACTGGAGGATCAATAGACACTCATAGAGTTGCGGAAAATCCGTGAAGACCGGGAATTGGCCCGAAAGAGACCAGGTGACATGACACCTTTTGAGCGAGAAACTTGCCTTATGAGAGTCAAAATTCATCTGGAGAGGCTATTGGCGAAGGCCAATAGGGAAAAATACATGCTCAGACACATGAAGAATCACTATTGGGCCTGCACACACGTTTGCAGAGCAAAAATGAAGATCCTGAAGGCGAGGTTGAGAAAAGCACTGAAACGTCGGAAAAGGTCGGATCCACTCCGAATCTTGGCTGAAGCTTCCTTGGCTGAGCATGAGACATGATGGGAGACCTTCACTCCAAATTTTGGTAAATTTGGAGAATATTTTGTCATTTTTGAAAATTTTGGTTGCAAAACAGGTTTTTCCGCCCGACGCGTCACGCCACCCGACGCGCGCTTATGATTGAGACATCTTCTGGAGAAAAACTTTTCATTTTTGAGTTTTTCATGATATATTATGTATGTTCAGGAATGGCCGAAGCATTTCATCAAATTTTGGGCTGCCTAAAGGGCCAAAAACACCTTGAAAATGGCCTTTATGCCACTTTTTGCACCAGCAGGAACCAGTCTTGGGAGATTGCAGTTTTGGAGGGGCAAATGACATCCAAATTGAAACATTCCACTTGGGTTGGATAGCAGACATCCAAGGATTTCCAAAGAGCTATCATGAGCTCAATTTGGAATTCAAGAATTGCCCCAAAAATAGTCTCAAAATGGCGCGACGCATTGAGTTTTTGAGCACGGCGCATAGAGAAATTTTGCCTCATTTTCACCCTTCAGCTCAGAAATTCACCCAGTTTTGACTAGTTTTACTTTTTCATGTGATGATTGACCTACCATGATGTAATTTGATGACTATGATGTAAATTTGGCATGTTTTTACTTGTTCTAGAGGATTCATTCACTAAAAAGTAAAAATTAAGTGAATGGATCAGTTTCCTAGCATATAGAAGCAAGTTGTTTGGCTGCCTAGAGTTTAGCTCCATGTTTAGAATTGGTTGAAACAGCTCCTAGAAGGATGAGCTAGACCCCTAGAGGCATGGGATGGGGTTAGTATGGTCTATATATTGTATTTTCTGAGACATTTTCTGGGTTGTATACTTGGGAAAAGTTTGGCACCTCATTGTACATTCATTTCAGATTTTTGGCAAAGGAAAGACCAGAGTTTTGCAGCACTTGTTGGGATTCTTGTGGATTTTGAGTTTTGATGATGTTCTTCTCATGTTATTTTAAGTTTTATTAATGTTATATGTATGCCATTTCCCTTCTCTTTTCTTCTGAATTAAACAAATGAGTAACTAAGGTAGAATTCATTAGTTTGCTGGTGCTCTGCCTTAAAATTTTGTTTAGTTTTACATGTTTTTCGTCAGTTTGAAGAGGATCCTTGCACTCCCTTGCCCTCTTCAGCTTATCAGTAGTATTTTATATCCATTCATTGAATCTGAGACATCAAATTCATTGCCTACCCTACCCCAACTTGAAATCTGCAAGAAATTAGCCTCATCCCCAAGCCTAAAATTGTTTTTCCCTTTTTCCAACAAAAATCCAAAAAAATCAAAATCAAACCCTCCTATTTGTTTATCTAGCCTAAGATCAGTTGTTTTTTTAGTCATCTCAAACCCCCTTTGAATATTTTCATTGAGATTGACCCGGAGAGAGCCCTCTCCTGTCCTCGTAGGGCTAGCTATGAGGCTGAGCGTGGTTTGGTGTTGTCCTTTTTCTGCCTTACTTCAGCCTGAGGTGGATTTGGGAACTAACATAGTGGCAACCATACTGGGGAAGAAAATGTTTTGCTTGTTGGTGTTATTTTTTTCGTAAGTTACAGACGGAGCCTGAAGTCACACCAGGTAGCTTTCGAAACGCTTTCTCCTTGCATTAGCGGAAGTAGATAAACGTTGCTTCAGTCAATATCTGGTTTAGCTTGTGAACGTGACATTTGAATTGTGAATTACCCCAGTCTATTACATCGTTCTGGACTTTTGGGTGATTGATTCTAGAATTTCATAGGTTGAATAGATCAGTTTTGTCCTTTGATTTTTGAATAGATCAACACACTGGCTTCCAGAAGACATACTAGATAAAATCACGATCCTGATCTGCCTACAGTGTATGAGAATCCTAATCTGATTTCAATAATCCTCCATCGAGAAAGTCCCGTGATTCCTTTTTTTAAATCTCATTCATGCCCGACTATATTTGAGTTCCTTGAAGATATTGAGTTTGATGATCAGTTCGAGTTGTCGTTATTTGAAACCAACTCTGAAAGTGCTACTGGTTCTACCGTCATAAATCCCGAATTTATCAAGTATCTTGAGGTTGAACAAGCTAATAGATCCATTGATAGTTACATACTGAACATTCAAAACTCCATTGTGGCAAAGAATATTCCTGAGTTTATCGAATCTGCTTCTGAAACTCTTGGTCCATCAGCAGTTACTTCTGATTCACAATTTCACGTTGAGCCTTCTTTTATTCCTACCATTCCCATGAAACCATTGATATCCGATCAACAATCAGCAGTAGTTCCTCCTCCATCTCCACCACATACACCTCGTACACCTACTGCTCCTACCCCACCCGTTTCTCCAAGACAGGTCATAAATCCACCAAGAGTAATGGCTGCTAGATTTGCACCTCTCGTTTTGCCAGCAAACTTGGATCCCATGCCCGCTGATTATCAGAGTAAAATTCCTTTGTTTGATGGTACTCCTCAAAGTGTGCCCGCTCAGCAGCATATTGTTAGAATGACAGACTTTTTTGACCTCCATGAAATTGATGAAGAGAATGTCTCCATGAGATTGTTTGTGCAAACTTTTGGAGGTGAGGTACGCAAGTGGTTCAGAGCTTTGCAGCCCAGAAGTATTAATACATTAGAAGACCTTCAGAGACAGTTTCTAGATCGGTGGGAGATGAAGAAAGACGCGCTTCAAATCACTTCTGAGTATACTAAGATCAAGCGCAATCCTGGTGAGTCCGTTCAAGATTATATTATCAGATTTAATGCAGTTTATAATGCAATTCCTGATGACTTGAGGCCTTCTAAGAAATCAGCTTTGTTAAAATTCCTGGATGGTTTTGAACCGCAGATTCGAAATCCCAACTTCCGTGGTCAGCAGCAGCCCCAATTCAGGATTAAGCAACGAGAACAGCGAGCACAAGAACCAGCAGTCCAACAGCAAGTAAAGACACCTCTTCAGCAGAATTTTGTTGGTTAGGATTCAGATGATGAAGATGATGTAGTAGGAGAGGAAAATCATTTCTTTACTCCTGATTATTTGCCCATTTATATCACTGAAGATGAGGAATATGCAGAAAGTTCAACGGTACAAAAAGATGAGGATTTTATCTTGGCTAATGATGCAGCCCTTAAGGAAGAGTCAGATGAGTATCAGAGAGGATATATGAATGCATTGTCAGCCCAGCAGAAGCAATATTCTCTTAGAAATAGATATGTACCAGTCAATCCAATTCAGAAGATAAAGGAAGTTTCAACACCTAAAAATGATTCACCTGTTGCACAAAAGAAAGAAAAAGAGATAGTTGATTCTGCTGCCACTAAGTCATCATCAGCAGAAAAATCAAATCAGCCAATCACATCAAGGGAGAAGGCTGAAAAGAAAGATGTTCCAGCCAAAGAGATCGAAAATACTTCAGCCTTTAGTTTGGAGAATGAGATTTCTAAATTAAAGGTATCCATTCCCTTGACCGAACTAATGAGGAACAGTAGTTATGAAGGTCAAGTTTCTAGAATTTTGAATTTCAATCCCATGTCTGATATGGTGAATATTGAAGATGTCAAGTAGAACTGATATTTGGACCAGCTTTAGATGGTGAGTCTCCAGACAGCGAAGTGCCTCCTTTTTATATCAGTCTTCGATTGCATGAGTTTGTATTGTGTTAGTATGAATCCTTTGTCGAAGTGTACGAAAAAGGACCACTTTAGCTACGCATAACTAATAGCCCTAACAACAAAAGTGGCATCCAATATCTTCAAATCTGCAGTTAGTTGATCAAGAAAAGAGCTGCAAAAAACCAGATCTATGCATAGAAAGACATTAAGCAGTAAAAAGAAGGGTTTGCTCCATATACCAATAGACAAGACAAGAACAATTTTTGAAAGAATTTTTGTATTAAGGGAACCTGGGAGGAAAACAAGAAGGCGTATCCAATTCTCCTCAATGGGATGGGTTCTTGGAAGTCCTCAACACTTCAGATCTAGAATCTCTCTCTCTCGTTGGTGTAGAAAACCCATGCAAAGAATAGAGCTCAAAGGGAGCTCACACAGCAAATAATGGAAAAATGTGACCAAGTGTATAGATCCAGAGTGATCTAATAGGCAACAAAAGGTGAAGAATGGTAGGAAAAACCCTCCTATTTATAACAAAATATCGGGTCATTCTAGATCTTGGTGCATGATTAAAATAATGTTAACCAAATCTAGATCCACCTTTTATAGAATATTTTATTATATTTGTTGGAGGGAAAAAGTATTTGACTTGGGTCAAATCCCTTTATTTGTAAATAATAAATAAATAAATGATTTATTTATCATTTTAAGGAAGTGGTGGAATGATAATCAAATAAATAATGATTTATTTAATTATTTGTGGGTGATTTAGTCATATTTAACAAGGAATATTATTTAAATAAGATTTAAATAATTATTCCTAGAAAATAATAAGATAAATAGAGATTTATCTAATTAATTTCTTTGCTTTGGGTTAAACATGATGAGGAATAATAATTAAATTATTGTTTAATTAATTATTCCATGAGGAAAATCAAACAAATATAGATTTGTTTAATATTTCCTTTTGGGGTTTCCCGTTTAGACCATAAACAACCTAATAAATGTGGTTTATTAAGTTATTTTACATAGTGAAAGCAATTTTACTTAGGGTAAAATTGGTCTTACATGGTGTACTTGGGTCCATCTAATGATAGTAGGTTAGATGACCAAAAAATGGTGTAACAGATTTCCCCCCAGCGTGCGAGTGTTAGGAGCAAATCGTATGACCAAAGTACGTTGTAAGAACTCAATCACCAGACATCAAGAGGGAAGTCAGAGAGAGAAATGTAAGGTAGACTAGTGTGCTAAAGAACTAGACCCTGAGGAGACGAGACTCGCAGGTGCAACAAGTCTCTTTTTATGAGAGGGTACCTGTGCTAAAGGCGGCGGGGGAGGCATACCTATGCTCGCCGAGACAAAGTACAAAAGAATAGTGTGTCCAGTAAACAAGGGACCGAACCATAAAGTACAGCTGGCATAAACATGAGCCAGATAAAAATACAATGAGGGATCCCACATACATGTTGTGCCTGGGATAACAGCCAGGACTTATACAAGAATATCTGAGTACATGAGATACAAATACAACCCAAATGCCCCCTATAAGCGGGGAAGGGCTCACAAAATCTGACTGATACATGCAAATCAAAGAGGCGCTGCAAGCGGCTAAGGCCGGCATCATCAAATATATGGAGCTGCATCGAAGGCTGCAATGAAGAGGTCATCCGGGCATGTGGGGGGCTACCTGCAGGGCCACCCCCTCATGAGGGCTGAGACATCTCACACACACCCGGGAGTCACCAATAGCTGCTGCTGCATCACTGAACCATCAAGCATACGGATCTCGATCATGCTGAAAGGAGCTGGAGTGGAGAAACAATCAAGTCAAAGGGTAATGAGAGGTCCCTTTGCCTGATCTGAGGCACCTAACAAGAGTGGAAGCTGGAACCAAGGTACACCGCCCTCTAGACCTGGCTTCTGGAATGAATGAGCTGATGTCGATAGAAGGAGGTCTTCCATAGGCGAGGCAATGAGAGATCCTAAACTACGGCACGAGAGAAAATAGTAGAGCGACGGATAGACTGACACTAATGATGATGGTGAAATGGAAGGGACTGAGTAGCGAATGGCTGACTTCCCTTGTTAGAGCATAAAGGGCATGAATGACCCGGCAGCGACTGACACAATATCATAAGGGATAGGAGACAGTGGGATTGAAGGCCATAATGGGCGACACAAGAGAGAGACCAAGCAATGAAGGATGGAGGGCTATGGCGGGGTACAAAGGGACTCGGGATAGACTCCATGAAAGCGATGATGACTCAACTTGGATGCTCTAAACAAGGGCAACTCGATGGTGCTGCCACACAGTAAAGGTCCAATGGGGGACCATGAAAACATGAGTACAAGATGGGAACTCACGACGAACATCAACACGAGCATGGATAAGTATGGAGGCCAAATGGTGCCCCTAGTATGAGTGTTTCAAGTGAAGAAATTCGATTTTGAGGAGGGTTATGGTTAAGGGGCATAGGTGCCCCTAAGCATGGTGTGGTCATGCCAAAATGTATTGAGAAAAAGGGGAATCTAAACACATTTTAATGATGTGGTGTGCCATTTGTTTTCGTTATGGTTATGCAGTTTGAGAAAGGAAATGGAGGATTACCAATATCTTTTAGTCCTGCATATATGAAGCAAATGGACTTTACATTGTCAGGTTGGCATACCTGGTGTCACTATCCCAAAGAGAGGATTTGGAGATAATGAACTGATGCTCACCTAGAAAACCCATAGGTTGGTCAACAACAATGTCTAAGAGATTGGGTTGCTGAGGGAAGATGAGGGAACGATAAGGGGTATCATCCCTAGAGTGATCTGAAGTGATATGGGACTCTATAGGTTCTTCTAAATGTGGAATAATAATGGTACGAAATTCAGCACGACCAGATGCACTAGGAGAGTTGTGGAGAATTACTTCTCTTGGTCTCTCAAATGTGGGTGCCCCCTTACCCAAACATTGGGTTTCAATGTAATGGCCACAAGGTGTATGAGGTGTGAACGCATGGGTTTGATGTAAGGGGGAATAGATAAAGTCAGGGGTGGGGATTTTTTCCATAATGTCGTCATCGTGATAGAGGATGGGGTGATTGGTGGAAGAAAGACCACCTGACATGGCGAAGCGACCTGAATCATCATCATGGGAAGAGAGGTTCACATGCGTATCGTCACAAGGGGTGACAGAAGAGTAAGTAGATAAAGGATCTACCGATGTTGAGCCCAAGGTGATCGCTGAAGTAAGGTCAAGCGAAACAACAGGGGAGGGTTTAGAGGGAATGTTCCCCAAGGTTCTCATGGATGATGATAGGTAGAAAATGCTGGACGAAGGCTCCATCATCTCGACATCAGGAGGGGGGATGTCAATGGGAGCAGTCATGTCTGGTAGTTTTACCGAAGAAAAACGCACAAATAGGGGAGAGGTGGACTCATTGCGCTTGGCCTCAAATTGGTGGACCGCGGCTAGAGAGGTGCGGAACTCCTCGAGGAGGGGACAAAGGTGGGTGTAATGGCCATGGAGGTCACACAAAGCACAAGGGTGGTTGGTGTGAATAGTCTGGGGGTTCGTGGCCATGATCGCGAAAGGAACAGAGGCTTCCAGTACCAGGGACTCAGGGAACGCAACATTAACCATGGGCTTGAGATGAAGCAATTCAGGACAGGTATGGGTGGCATGACTGACAATATCACACAAAGAACACTAGATGGTATGCTTTGGAGGCCAAGGAGGGGTAGGGTTTGTCGGGGTAGCCTTGTCCTTTGATGCCCCCTTGCGAGCTTTGCCCTTCTTACCCGAAGCGGTCGCAACAGGAGGTGGTTCCTGTTGAGGTGACTGAGGCACAGTTGTGGCGGGAGAAGTCCTGGGGACCGGTTGAACTAGGGTCAAAGCAAGATAAGGTTTGGGTTGACCAGGCAGGGTTGCTGCTGGAGGATCATGGTACCAGACGGGAATCCCAAGGGTCAGGTTAGGAAGAGAGAGGGTGGCCATGACCGGTACCGTGGACACTCCTGGTGGGGGAGCTAGGAACGGTATCTGACTAGAGGGGTAATGGCCAGGTGGGACGGCTCCTAAATGGCTAAGGTTTGGAGGAACTGTGCCAGGAGGGTAAAGAGGCTCATGACTACCAGCTGTAGGTGAAGGGCTAGGAGCAAGTTGCAGAGAGCATGGTTGCTGACTAGCCGAAGCAGGTTGCTTGAGAGCAGCCTGAGACGATTGCATCATGCAAACATCGATGAGCTAGGGTCGGAGACAGGAGGAGGAGGAAGACCAGGGAAGGTTCCAAGCAAAGAGGAGTCTTTGTAGACACCGGGAGAGACAATGGTCAAAGAATTCATGGTTTTCTTATTGGCTACAGAAGAGATGGTCCTCTCAGGTGAGGTCTGAGATTTTGGCTCATGATATGTCAACTGGTCAATGGTGACAATCTTTCCATTATGAGGGAAAAACATCTTGTAGAAAACCGTGGATGGGACAGAAGACATAGCATAGGTGTAGCTTCACCCCAAGAGAATGTTGTAATCTAGAGGGGCTTCAATGACTTCGACGTCAACGCAAACAGTCTTTCCTGCAAGAGTGATAAGACAATTACGGAAGAGGCCAATGGGCTGGGAGGCGTGGCCATCCCACGCTCGAAGGGTGATCATGGAAGGGGCCAACTCAGGATATTCGATTTGCTTCCAAACCGAAGCAGACATCACGCAGGTGGATGCCCCTTCATCAATTATACACCGGGAAACGTTAGCGTTCCGGATTTTGACTGGGATCTGGAAGGCGACAGAAGCAGGAAGAGGAGGATGTTCTGATTTATGGGTGTCAAAAACAATCATTTGGTCATCAGCAGGATCTACAGTGCCCATGGCAGATAGCAGAGCCTTCTTTTGGGAAGGGCACGACTGGAGGAGTTCCAATGTGGAAATGGTAGCAGGAGACTGCACCAAATCATCTACTATGCTATACGAATGAGCAGCTTGACCAGAAGCATCATTTCGGCGTAATGGTTCCTTAGGAATTTTGGTATGAACCTCAACTTTGGGCTGAGGGATATGCAAGGGACCATTGGATGCCAAAAGAGGCTCTGTAGAACCTGAAGAAGGGCACTCAGGGGAAGACTGAGCGGAAGGTGTTGGGTACTGGCGAGACCGATTTTGAAGGTTAAGGTCGACGGTTGGAGGTGGATCAGAGTTCATCATGAGGATCTGGTAATTAGAGGAACCAGAAGGGGAAGGTTGAGTGGCCACCTGTCCATCAGGTGGTTGGGTAGCCACGAATCCCTGCTGTGCATCCACCTGTGCTTGAGGGGGTGGTGACTGCTGTTGCAGGGGTTGAGAAGGCAAGGGAGGCAGAGGTGTTGATGCTGGAGGAGCTGGAGCACCAAACTGTGGATACGAATAATAAGGGGGTTGGGTAACAGTATGGTGAGCAGGAGGTTGGGAAAAAGGTTGAGGCATGCCGTATCCTGGATACATGCTACCGGGAGGGGAACAAGTGCGGGAGGTGCTACCCCCTCCCCTAGGAAAACCATAACCCATGGGAGGTTGGGAATATGGGTGAGAGAGAGCTCCAACGATACTGTCGGTGGCATGAGGTGCCCCCGGTGCGTTGACACCACCGGGTCAGGGGAGATCAGGTAGAACGGTATAAACATAACCCGTCTGAGTGTAGATCAAGTCATATTTTAACGCTAGTTGGAGGGCGGCTTCTTCGGTTTGGGGGAAATGCGATGCGACATCTTTCTCGATAGGAGGCAATAGAGATCTAAGGAACCAGTCCATGTAGAAACGGTCTTCGAAAGTAGGGGATTAACATAGGCTCTTTCGTCTCCGCCATTCTTGGACATGATCGGATAGGCGGGTCGTAGATGATTGACAGAAAGAAGTCAAAAGTTCGATACCAGTGTCATAACGAAGGGGAAGCTGGAAGTAAGATAAAAAAGCCCAGGCAAGAGTCGCAAAGGTGGTATGAGGAAGTGGGCTGATCAACATACCACTTAGAAGCCACGCCTGTAAGTGTTCATTGGAACAACCGAAGACGGACAGAGTCATCGGTAATGGAGGTAGATGAACACCACATGTGGAAAGATCGAACATGATTTGAAGGATCTTCTCCAGCAAGGCCTTCAAACTTTGGGATGTTAGAAGGGAGCTTTTTCGGCATAGCATGCCAACTAGCGTCATGGTGTATAGGGTCATTTGTCAACTGGTCCAAATCGGGGAGGCTGAGGCCTGCCATGAAGAGGAGCAAGGGCGCAGCCGAGGTAGTTCCTATGGAGGTTCCGCTAGTAGTAGTTCCGACATTAGGGACGGGAGCACCGCTAGCGTTAGGCCCTGGACCAAACATAGTGAAGGTGACAGGGGGAGAACCAAAAGGAGAAGGAGAACCCAATGAATCAGAAGAGGAGTCGGAGTGTGGACTCGGAGGAGGACTAGCTCGACGATGGTGGGACGGAGCAGGTTGATCGACTGGAAACTGAGGGTGAAGGCCAAGAAGTCTCCAGGAAGTGCGCCTTGGGGGCGCAATGATGACAACACAAACACGGCACAAGGGGAAGAAGAACGACCACAAGGGCAAGGAGGTGCAGAATCAAGTCGAAACAAGGGTAGATAGGTACAGTGTCAATTGTTTTTAAAGTCTTTGCCTGGTGGTGTAAACCAGGCTCTTCTTCGCTTAGGGTGAGTGTGTGGCGTGCATTAATTTTAATTTTTAAACCCTTTTAATTTTGAGAGCAAGAGAAAAAGTGTGCTGCGTAACTGAAAATAAATCTGCAGAGAACAGTATATAATGCTGAAATAACAGAAAAATAACAGCTACTAGTGCATCGATTCAGCCCAAGAAGGCGGGTCACTCAAAACTAATCTAAAAAAGGGAAAAAATATAGTCAAAACACACTTAAAAAGAGGCCAATAGATCTAGGGTCAAAAGGGACAGGGATCTAAAGAATAAAGCTACTGAAAAGAGGTGCAGATCACAGCCAAGAGGCAGAGGCAAGGTGGTTGGAAAAAAGGAGGAAATCAGCAAAAATTAGAAGGGGCAAGGAGGAGGCCCTAAAATTAGATCCAAACAAATCTTCAGGAGGTGATTTGAGAGGTAGAAGAGTTGATTGAAAGGGATCTGAAAAGGAGGTATCAGATCTGGAAAAAGGGGAGGCTGAAACTCTGAAAAATCAGACACCTGAAGCAGCTAAAACTCTTCAACCAAAAGTGGAGGGTACTGAAGCCCTAGGGGGCTAGGTTCCCACTTATATGAGCAAAAAAGATCAGGAACAGGTCGAAATGGGCTGAGACAGAGGCTGGAAAACCCTGACAGAAGCTTCAGAAAAACCCAGAAAAATTGCAGAAAAAACACCTGAAAAATTGGCAGGTCACAGGTTCTGACCTGTTTTCAGTGCAGGTCGCAGAAAATGGGCAGAAAAGTGCAACCTGGAGGTCCAGGTCGCAGTTTATGGGCTGAAAAGTGCGACCTGAAGCTCCAGGTGTCTCGGCGGCAGATTTCTGAAAAAGTTGTCGTCTCAGTTGCGGCTGATGTCGCTTACCTGTGCAATAGGGCCAGAAACACACGGAAGTTAGAAATTTTAATGTTTTAGGGTTTTATAGGAGAAAAACAACATGAAAATAGGAAAAACAAAAATCTGAAAAGAAACCCTAGGGTCTGAAGTAGCTGGATATGCAGGAATATGAAAAACGACAGCGGTCGTAATTTAAAACCCATGTGGAGTTGCCATTTGTTAGTATGAATCCTTTGTCGAAGTGTACGAAAAAGGACCACTTTAGCTACGCATAACTAATAGCCCTAACAACAAAAGTGGCTGCCAATATCTTCAGATCTGCAGTTAGTTGATCAAGAAAAGAGCTGCAAAAAACCATATCTATGCATAGAAAGAGATTAAGCAGTAAAAAAGAAGGGTTTGCTCCATATGTCCAATATACAAGACAAGAACAATTTTTGAAAGAATTTTTTGTATTAAGGGCACCTGGGAGGAAAACAAGAAGGCATATCCAATTCTCCTCAATGGGATGGGTTCTTGGAAGTCCTCAGCACTTCAGATCTAGAATCTCTCTCTCTTGTTGGTGTAGAAAACCCATACAAAGATAGAACTCAAAGGGAGCTCACACAGCAAATAATGTAGAAAAATGTGACCAAGTGTATAGATCCAGAGTGATCTAATAGGCAACAAAAGGTGAAGAATGGTAGGAAAACCCTCCTATTTATAACAAAATATTGGGTCATTCTAGATCTTGGTGCATGATTAAAATAACATTAACCAAATCTAGATCCACCTTTTATGGAATATTTTATTATATTTGTTGGAGGGAAAAAGTATTTGACTTGGGTCAAATCCCTTTGTTTGTAAATAATAAATAAATAAATGATTTATTTATCATTTTAAGGAAGTGGTTGAAAGATAATCAAATAAATAATGATTTATTTAATTATTTATGGGTGATTTAGTCATATTTAAAAAGGAATATTATTTAAATAAGATTTAAATAATTATTCCTAGAAAATAATAAGATAAATAAAGATTTATCTAATTAATTTCTTTGTTTTGGGTTAAACATGATGAGGAATAATAATTAAATTATTGTTTAATTAATTATTCCATAAGGAAAATCAAACAACTATAGATTTGTTTAATATTTCCTTTTGGGGTTTCCTGTTTAGACCATAAACAACCTAATAAATGTGGTTTATTAAGTTATTTTACATAGTGAAAGCAATTTTACTTAGGGTAAAATTGGTCTTACATGGTGTACTTGGGTCCATCTAATGATAATAGGTTAGATGACCAAAAAATGGTGTAACATATTGCATAATGCCATGTTCGATTCCGGTGCTTCCCATAACCTTATGCCGAAAGCAATCATGGAGAAGTTGGGTTTAGACATTACCAGGAAGTACCATGATCTTTATTCATTTGATTCTAGCAGAGTGAGATGTATTGGGCTCCTTAAAGACTTGGTTGTAAGTTTGGATCAGATTCCCACAAAGAATGTTTTGATGGACGTTGTTGTAGCAAACATTCCTCCTAGATTTGGTATGTTGCTTTCCAGATCTTGGGGAGCCAAATTGAAAGGGACATTACAGTTAGATTTCTCCTATGCGACGATTCCCGTGTTTGGCCAAATGAGAAAGTTGTACCGGGAACAAAAAATGAAGTATATGATTACAATCAAGGAGAAACCGGTTAATCATGTGATTAATTATGTACATACAGATTTAGAGTCTTTTGTTTTGTTTGCCTATAGTTTCAATGATGTAGATAGTCAGTTAGTTCAATCAGAAGATATTCCAGAGATTACCGAGAATTTCAGAGAAGTTTTGCAGAAAGAAAGGCAACAACCGGAAAGCACAGTTGAGCAATCAGCTAAAGATAGTGGACAACAAGAAGAAAAAACAGAGCTAGCACAATTTTAGCACTTAGAGGATGATGAAGAGGGTCTATGGACCATGGATTTCGATGGTGCAGTCAGAAATGATGGTGCTGGAATTGGTATTTTGGTACGCAATCCTTTTTCCACTCCAAATAAGGTACCGAGAAATGTACAGGTATGTTCTTACAAATTAGCATTTGATCGTTCAAACAATGAGGCTGAGTATGAAGCTCTGATTTCTGGCCTAAAGATTATTAGAAAGCTAAATGCTAAGAGAATTGCAGTCTATGGCGACTCCGAATTGGTGATTAAGCAGGTAAAGGGTGAATATCAAACGAAACATCCCCGGATGCGGGCTTACCAGAACGTTGTCCTTGATATTTTGAAGCAGTTTTTAGATTATACCTTGACTTGTATTCCTCGCATTCAAAATGGAATTGTAGATGCGCTTGCTAAGGCAGCAAGTAACTTGAAAATCCTAATTAATTCAAGTAATAAGTTCGAAATCCATGTGAAGCACCGTCCTACCATCTCGGATAATCAAAGATGTTGGCAATTTTTCCAAGATGATGATGAGATTAATGATTTTCTGCAAAGTAAAGGGAAGTTCAAAGATACCTCAATCGATGTAGAATATGATGATGGTGATGATGTTCAATTCAATCAAATGGAAGCAGCTGAAAGATAACATTATTCCTAAAGGTTTGATACCTTTAGAAGAGCTCTTCGATCAGGATGATGTGGCCAAGAAACCAACTTTATGGCTGACTGAAAAAGGAGTTGAAGATGTAAATATTGGGACAGCTGAAGACCCCAAGATGGTGAAGTTATCGAAATCATTTCCACTGGAGGTAAAATCCAAAGATGTGAGTTTGTTGTCTTCATTTTCTGATGCTTTCGCTTGGGATTACTCAGATTTAAAGACGTATGACACCAATATAATTCAGCACACTATCCCAATTAAGCCTAACCAGAAGACTTTCAAACAAAAGCTAAGAAGAATCAATCCGAAGTTGTTGTCATCGATTGAGAAGGAGGTAAACAGGTTGTACAAATCAGGAATCATTGTTCCCATCAGATTTTCTGATTTGATTTCCAATTTAGTGCCAGTGCGGAAAAAGACAGGAGAGATTCGGTTGTGTATTGATTTTCGAAATTTGAACAAGGTGTCATTGAAGGACAATTATCCATTGCCTAAGATGGATCATATATTGCAGCGAGTAGTGGGTGCATCTCGCATGTCACTACTTGACGGTTATTCTGGATATAACCAAATTTTGGTTCATGACGACGACCGTGACAAAACAACGTTCACCACTCTGTGGGGGACATTCCACTATGCCAAGATGCCATTTGGTTTGAAGAATTCTGGTGCAACTTTCTAGCAGGCGATGGACATGGCTTTTGCGAATGAAAAAGATGTTTTCCTTGTTATATACCTTGATGATTTGACGGTTTTTTCCAATTCAGATGAAGAGCATATGTATCACTTGAAAGTTGTTTTTCAAAAGTGCAGAAAATATTGTGTCTCGCTTAATCCTAAAAAGAGCTTCTTCACCATGGATGAAGGTAAATTACTTGGTCACATTATTTCCAAAGATGGCATTCGTATTGATCCAGCACGTGTTGAAGCAATTCAGCAAATTGACCCTCCCAGGAATAAGAAGGAGATTTAGTCTTTTAATGGTAAGATGAACTTTTTACGCCGTTTTGTCCCTAACCTTGCTGAAAATTTAAGAGAAATAACAAATATGTTGAAAAAGCACAGCCAAGTGAAGTGGACTGAAGATGCGGTAAATTCCTTTAATTTGGTGAAGTTGGCACTATCTTCAGCTCCGGTGTTAATCATCCCAGATTACACCCAAGATTTTATTTTGTTTTCCTTTGCTTCAGAGCATACCATGGCAGCTGTGTTAATGCAGAAAAGAGATGGACATGAGAAGCCCATAGCATTTTTTAGTCGAACTATTAGAGACGTAGCCTTGAAATACAACATCATTGAGAAACAAGCTCTGGCACTGGTAAAGGCATTGAAGGATTTCCGGGTATACATTTTGCATTCCCATATTTTAGCTTATGTTCCTAACGCTGCCGTGAAAGATTTTTTAGTACAGACTGATCCAGAAGGAAGACGTGGCAAGTGGATTGCAACTTTGCTGGAATATGATGTGGAAATAAAACCCATGAAACTTATCAAGGGACAGGGGCTAGCGAAACTTATGGCTGAATCGAATTTGCATGCGCTAGACATAAATATGATTACTGCTATGTCTGATGAGGATGAGGAGAATTCGCCACTTCAGGTATCGAAAATGTTTGTTGATTCCCCATGGTATTCAGATATCGTGTATGTTCTTCAAAATTTGTCATCTCCGCCCGGCATGACTAGAAACAAAGGTAGAACTTTGAAACTGAAGGCTGCAAAATTTTGTATTTTGAATTCTGCACTTTATTGGAAAGATCCGGGTGGTGTGTTATTGAATTGTTTAGTGGAGGAAGAAGCAAAGAAGGTAATGGAATATTTTCACAAAGGAGACTGCGGGGGTCATCATTTTTGGAAAACAACTACCAATAAGATTTTGAGAGCAGGGTACTATTGGCCGACATTGTTTGCTGATGTATATAAAACAGTCAAAGGCTGCCATGAGTGCCAGATTTTTGAAGGAAGATAGAAATTACAGCCATTGCCACTCAAGCCTATTGAGGTAAGCACCCCTTTCCAGCAGTGGGGTTTGGATTTCATTGGGGAGATCCATCCTCCTTCCTCAGGAGAACATAGATGGATTCTAACAACCACCAATTACTTTACAAAATGGATCGAAGCAGTTCCTACAAGTCAAGCCACTGATTCGGTAATTATTTCTTTCCTTGAGAACAACATTTTGTCTCGTTTTGGTTGCCCGAGTAAATTGATCACTAATAATGCAGCGGCTTTTAAATCAAGAAAGATGATTTAGTTTTGTGCTAAGTATAAAATTATTTTGGGACATTCAATCACCTATCATCTGCAAGGCAATGGTTTGGCGGAATATTCCAATAAATCTCTAGTCAATATCATTAAAAAGTTGATGGACATCAATAAGAAGAGTTGGCATAAGAAGCTGGTAAATGCGCTATGGGCTGATCGGGTAAGTCAAAAGAAGTCCATTGGTATTTCCCCCTTCGAGTTAGTTTATGGAGTGGATACAGTCTTTCCTACCTCACTTGTTGTTCCGATGGTCAAGCTTCTTCAGGAAGCTGGTAGTGAAGAAAGCCATATGCAGAGAAGGATAAATCAGATGATTCATTTGCAGCAAACGAGAGAAGAGGTCTTCCAGAACACATTCAAGTTGCAAGAGAGAATAAAAAAGATCTATGACAAGAAAGCGAAGGCGGATAAATTCCAGTTGGAGGAAGTGGTACTGAAGTGGGATGCTAGGAATGAGGAAAAAGGTAAACACGGTAAGTTTGAAAACCTCTGGAAAGGTCCATTCAAGATTGCAGCATATCGAGGTCAGAACGCCTTTCTTTTGAAGGATCTGAATGGTGAAGACTGTCCAGGAGGGCCGGTCAATGGCCGGCTACTCAAGCGGTACCATTTCTAAGATGTTTTCTGCTGATCACATTGTCATTGTACATATCATGTATTTCAATTTCATTGTAAGTGTGCACTGTAGTCTTTTCTTCAGTTTGGGGCCCGAAGTGAATGCTATAATTCTGAAGAAGGATTTTAGTTTTCATTTGAGTCTGTTTAGTCAGTTTGGTTTAGTTATTTCTGTTTTAAAAGTTGAGTTAGTTTGAGTCAAAGTTTCAGTCAAATAAATTCAGTCAAAGGTATTGAGTTTTTTTGTCAAAATAATGGACTCCATAGCCCAATGGATGAAGGCACTGGTCTGCTCTCCCAAATATCTGTCATTCTTGGCAACTCCAAGGAGCTACCATCCCCATTGGAGCCAATGTTAGAGTCGGTCTTTACATCCCTCCGTCAAAGATCATTTCTCTTATTGCATTTCATTGTTTAGGTGTCTCATTCCGCTCATTCATCTGCATTCCGTTAGGGGCATGCCATTGTCTAATGGAAGGGTTTTGTTCTCTCATTTTCCCTCATGCTTGTACCTGCTGGGTTGGTCAAAGTTTCTCAAAATTTATCAAAGTTCAGTTCATGTCATTTATAGTCATAGATGTTATTTTGCTCAAAAAGAGTTATTTTAGTTTCTAGGTCTAGGGTGTGGTCTTCCAAATTGTTAAATAATGCCCGCAGGCCATGAGGATGTTTTCAACAAGTTTCATTTCAAGATTTACATCGTCAAATATGCTTGAGGATGTTTCTTCTTCAAAACTCTGTTTTGAAGAAGAAATTGTCAAAATTGTTTTTGTAATAAATATGTATTTTTCTGCCATGAAGTTCTTCACATGCAGACTCTGGTCATCCTTTGCCAAGTTTCAATGCCAACATCCCTGCAAAAAATCAACCAATTTCATCATTCAAAGCTCAGAACGTCAGTGAGGAAACAAAAGACAAAGTTGTATTAAATGAAAAAGTGTCAAAGTCAAAAACATTACAAAATGGGTTTTGAAGAAGAAAAAATTAAAACCATGTCTATATGAGATATTTCTCAAAGCCATTCATTCATTTGCATCAAGATTTATTGAGAAAATCCAAGAGAAAGTTGATTTTGAAGTTTGGAGGGACGAAACTGTGTTTTAGAAGGGCAGACTGTGTGATTGATTTCAGCGCGGTGCATTGGGACAGGGCACGGTGCACCCACATAGCACGGTGCATAGAGCCGAAATACACCGTGTTATTTTCCTCTAGCGCGGCACATTGGGCTTGCGCGCAGTGCACAGGGTCAATAGGTTTAAAAATCATCATCATTGCTCCAAATTCAAAATGATTTCAAACTTGTTTGCTCCAAGTAAGTGTGTGATGCTTGCCCCTGCTCTTAGATCTTATTTGATGATGTTTTGAGGGAAGATTTGAAAGTTTAAAGTTTGAAAATATAAACCCTATATTTATATCAAAATCTGCTCCTTTGGGTTTTGGAAATTGGTGTTTTGAAATTGCAATTTGGATGTCAAATGTCCTTTCCCACTGATGATCCTTTCCCTTTTATAATTCTACCATTATCGTTAATCCCTTATGCCCTAACCTCCCAAACTACTCATATCCCTTGTTCCCATTTACTAAACCCTACCACTCCTATCTCTTTCCCTTTCCCATATTATTTGCAAAGAGTTTCCAAAACCTTAATCCCCATACAGTCAAGGATTATTCTCACATGATAAATTTCATTTGACAGTCTTCTTTCCCACTGTTTTACTTACCACAGTCCCTCATTATCCATTGAGTATACATTTGGCATTGAAACAAAGACACCAATTGCTCATTTTCAAACCACACAAACATACAGTTGACAAACACATTTCAGCATCATGTCAAAAACAAATTCATCATATGAGCAGGGATATGAGCAGGACAGTGATTCAACCACCGAGTTAAATGTACCGAGGAGGTCTCATAAGAGTTGCAGGAACGTCAGGGAGGAGCCTACTTCTTTGGTTCAATTGCAGGCCTGCCCGCTTGCAATGACATGCTTTCAGCAACATTCATGTTTTCGGTATTGTGAGATGATATCTCAGATTCAGCACCATCCGGAGTTGGTTCTCTTATTTGTCCTACATTTGCGTGATGGTCATGTAAATCTTGCTGGAGTGAACTTCAATTTGACACCAGAGACCATTTCTGAGGCGACCGGGATACCGAACATTGGTGAGGAGTGGAATAAGAGACAGCAGCTGGATAGAGCATATTATGAACCTTACATCAGGCCTGGATATTTGAGGCAGTTGAGAAGGGTATTCCCGTTCCGGTTTCTGAAGGAGTCCTATGTGCCATTAATGAAACTCATCATTAGATATTTCAGCTGTGAGGGTAGATTCTCGCACCTTTATGCATACCATGTCAGACTCTTGATTCATTTCATGAGGGTGCAACTGATGAATATTCCATACTTCATGTGTCAAAACATAGAGGGGATTACTATCCTAGTGTAGAAGAAGACTCTGAAGCAGCAGCATAACAGCATTTATCATTATGTGCTCATTAAAATCATTGTAGTACATCAGCTTGGATTGCAGGGCATCACATGGGATGAGTTCATTTCCCGTGACTTCTTTGTAGCCCCCCAGCCTCCTCCCGAGATTGTTCATGATGAGGCAGAGCCTTCCCACCAGTTTGATGTTCCTAAGACTGAGCCTATCAGTTCTCCAGTGTGTGTGACATATCAGAGAGGCCACAGAGCCTTATTCGCAGCAGCACGACGAGTACTATCTCCACCAGGGGTGGAAGGGGTCTCGTTATCTTCATCAGCAGCGCGAGTACTATCTCCACTTGGCATGGAAGGGGTCTCACCTTCTACATCAGCACAGGTACAGGACAGAGGCAAGAATCCTATGCATGATGAGGGCCCTTCAGGAGGCCAAGACACTAAGTTTACACTCATCGATGTTGATTTGAGCTCTCCTAGCTCAAGGATGAGAGAGACCATCCAGGAACAAAAAGCTGAGATTGAAACTTTGACCATGAAGTTGTAGAGAGCTCAGTGGGTTATAAATTACTTGGAGCAATGGAATAAACAACTGGAGGATCAGCAGACACTCATAGAGTTGTGGCAAATTCGTGAAGACCGGGAATTGGCCCGAAAGAGACCAGGTGACATGACACCTTTTGAGCGGGAAACTTACCTTATGAGAGTCAAAATTCATCTAGAGAAGCTTTTGGTGAAGGAAAATAGGGACAAAGACATGCTCAGACACATGAATAATCACTATTGGGCCTGCACAGACGTTTGCAGAGCAAAAATGAAGATCTTGAAGGCGAGGTTGAGAAAAGCACTGAAACGTCGAAAAAGGCCGGATCCACTCCGAATCTTGGCCGAAGATTCCTTGGCTGAGCATGAGACATGATGGGAGACCTTCACTCCAAATTTCGGTAAATTTGGAGAAGATTTTGTCATTTTTGAAAATTTTGGTTGCAAAACAGGTTTTTCCGCCCGACGCGTCGCGCCACCCGATGTGCGCTTATGATTGGGACATCTTCTGGAGGAAAACTTTGCATTTTTGGGTTTTTCATGATATATTATGTATTTTTAGGAATGTCCGAAGCATTTCATCAAATTCTGGGCTGCCTAAAGGGCCAAAAACACCTTGAAAATGGCCTTTCTGCCACTTTTTGCACCAACAGGAACAAGTCTTGGGAGATTGCAGTTTTGGAGAGGAAAATGACATCCAAATTGAAATATTCCACTTGGGTTGGATAGCAGACATCCATGGATTTCCAAAAAGATATCATGAGCTCAATTTGGACTTCAGGAAGTGCCGTAAAAATAGGCTCAAAATGGCGCGATGCATTGAGTTTTTGAGCGCGGCGCATAGAGAAATTTTGCCTCATTTTCACTCTTCAGCTCAGAAATTCGCCCAGTTTTGACTAGTTTTACTTTTTCATGTGATGATTGACCTACCATGATGTAATTTGATGAATATGATGTAAATTTGGCATGTTTTTACTTGTTCTAGAGGATTCATTCACTAAAAAGTGAAAATTAAGTGAATGGATCAGTTTCCTAGCATATAGAGGCAAGTTGTTTGGCTGCCTAGATTTCAGTTCCATGTTTAGAATTGGTTGAAACAACTCCTAGAAGGATGAGCTTGACCCCTAGAGGCATGGGAAGGGGTTAGGATGGTCTATATGATGTATTTTCTCAATCATTTTCAGGGGTTGGACTCTTGGGAAAAGTTTGGCACCTCATTGTACATTCATTTCAGATTTTTGGCAAAGGAAAGACCAGAGTTTTGCAGCACTTGTTGGGATCCTTGTGGCTTCTGAGTTTTGATGATGTTATTCTCATGTTATTGTAAGTTTCATTAATTTTATATGTATGTCATTTCCCTTCTCTTTTCTTCTGAATTAAACAAATGAGTAACTGAGGTAGAATTCATTAGTTTGCTAGTGCTCTGCCTTAAACTTTTGTTTAGTTTTACATGGTTTTCATCAGTTTGAAGAGGATCCTTGCACTCTCTTGCCCTCTTCAGCTTCTCAGCAATCTTTTCTATCCATTCATTGAATCTAAGACATCAAATTCATTGCCTACCCTGTCCCAACTTGAAATCTGCAAGAAATTGGCCTCATCCCCAAGCCTAAAATTGTTTTTCCCTTTTTCCAACAAAAATCCAAAAAAATCAAAATCAAACCCTCCTATTTGTTTATCTAGCCTAAGATCAGTTGTTGTTTTAGTCATCTCAAGCCCCCTTTGAATATTTTCGTTGAGATTGACCCGGAGAGAGCCCTCTCCTGTCCTCGTAGCGCTAGCTACAAGGCTGAGCATGGTTTGGTGTTGTCCTTTTTCTGCCTTACTTCAGCCTGAGGTGGATTTGGGAACTAACACTTTTAATAATTAAAAGGATATGAGGGAAAATAGAATTAGGTAGCAAATTTAGGGAGTAGGAATTCTATGTATGGGACTTTGTTGAGTCCACACCTAAAATGAATCTAAATTAGATTTAGTTGAGGATTGCGTGGAGAAATTTGTGGGGTGAAATAAATTCATTATTTATGTATAAATAGGAGTGTTTTTGTGAGGAAAAACAATAATTGAGTGTGTGACAAGTATAGGAAGAGTGAGGAGTGGTTTGAAGGGCCAAGAACCAAGAGGCCGCATAATATAATATTTGGCCAGAAAATGTGTATATTTTATATCTGTAGTTGATTTGAATGGCTCTTTCTCCTTATGTGAATTTTAAACTGAATGTTTTATGGCTTTTTTTGAAGAAAAATTGAGCATTTACATATTGAGTGAAGCAGTTCATTTTTTATATGCTGGGATCTGCTTTCTAGAAGAATCCCTGCATCAAATTCTGTGATATATTTTCTTGGTCTTACGAGGAAATTCTAGGCATAAATACTAATATCATTGAACACACCATTAAAATGTACCCTGACGTCAGACTAGTACATCAACACCTTCATATTTTTCATCTGAAGAAGGTTGCTACCATTAAAGCAGAAGTTGAAAAGATTTTGTGTGCTTGTTTCATTTACCCTTTTCTGCTTATTGATTGGATTTCCAACATTGTTCCTATCATGAAGAAACAAGGGAAAATTAGAGTGTGTGTTGATTATCAAGATGTCAATCTTTCTTGTCCAAAAGACAACTATCCTACTCCCTCTATCGACCAGATTATTGACGATTGTGTCAGATGTGAAATATTTTTCGTTCATGGATGGATTCTCCAGATACGATCAAATCAATATCCACCCAGAGGACCAATATAAGACAACATTCATCTGTCCCTGGGGCACATTCGCTTATCGTAAACTCCCATTTGTTTTAAAGAACATTGGGGCAACATTTCAGAGAGAAATCTATTATGCCTTCAATGACATCAAGCACATTGTTCAAAATTATTTAGAGGATTTACCCACACATTCACGAAACCAAAATGATCACCTGATGCATTTGAGAGATATATTTCTACACTGCCGACACTACAAAATATGCCCCAATCCACAAAAATGTGTGTTTGTGTTGGTTCTAGTCGTTTGATAGGATTTGTTGTCTCAAAACAAGGAATTTGAATCGCCCCATTGAAGGCCCATGCCATTCTTGATTTGCCTGTGCCATCAAATTTACTTCGATTATAGAAACTTCAAGGAAAGGCTAACTTCCTAAGGAGTTTCATACCCAACTATGCCAAAATGAATAAAGGATTTACTCATCTCTTGAAAAATGGGATTCCATTCCACTAGGAGAAGGTTGCACAAGATTCTTTTGATGATGTCAAGGATACACTAGTCTAGGCGTCATTAATGTATCCCCCCAATTATCAGAGTGATTATTTATTATATATCGTCATGGAAGATACAACCATTGCTATGGTATTTTTCCAAGAATAAAATAATATAGAACATCTGATATATTATTTGAGTTGTTATCTCAATGATACGGAATTGAAGTATTCACGCGTCGAAAAGCTCGCCTTGGCAGCTGTACAAGTTGTCCAAATATTTCGCCATTATATCTTATTCCCGAAGACCATCGTCATTTCGAATTGCAACCCCATGAGATACATTCTGTCACATAAATTGTTGGGGGGGGGGGGGAATATTCAAAATGGATTGTCATTTTATAGGAATTTGATTTGGAATTCATCAAATCCAAGTCAAATAAGTCTTTAGTTTTGGTTGAGCTTCTTTGCGACCTTACCTCTAATAGTACTGCTACTACATCGAAACCATCAATTCTTGATGAGTCTCCATTTATGATCAGATCACTTGATCCTTGGTATGGTGATTTTATTATTTATCTCTAAACCCTTACTTTTCGTCCTGATACCTCTCACTCTGAACAATGACATATTTGGTACCAAGCCAAATATTATATGATCGTCAGCGATACATTTTACCGTTGTAGTGTCGATAAGATTTTAAGGAGGTGCCTCACTCATGAGGAGGCCAAGAAGGTTCTAAATGATTTTCATTTTGGGGCTTGTGGTGGAAACTTCTATGGATACGTTATTATGCAAAATATATGCCGCGCTGGTTACTTTTGGCCTACCATATTTCACGACTGCATCATCACGGTTAGAAGTTTTCATGCGTGCCGAATATTTGATCGTAAATTTGGCAATCTGCCAGCACCGATGCATCTTGTTATTGCTGTGGGACCATTTTCAAAATGGGGCATTGACTTCATGACCTACAACCCTCGTTCATCTGGGGGGCATGGTTATAATATTGTCACAGTTGACTACTTTACCAATTTTGCTGAAGTGATGCCTACATTCAATAACACAAGAAAAAAAACTGCATTATTCTTTTTCAATCATGTTATCTCAAGGTTTGGTGTTCCACAAGCTATAGTCACAGATCATGGTAAGAATTTTTGAAATCACGTGATGAATGAGTTGACTACCAAATTAGGATTTTCGCATGATAGTTCTACTCCATATTATCCACAATCCAATGGAAAAGTTGAATCTATTAACAACATTCTTAAGCGAATGATTCAATGAATGATAGGAGCTCATAAATGAAATTTTCATTTGATTCTATACTCAGCTTTGTGGGCATACCAAACCTTGGTGAGAAATGCAACCAAATTTACCCCCTTTCAATTGGTGTATGGTATGGAAGTTATCCTGCTTATTCAATGTGAAATAGAGTCGTTAAAACTTGATGTTGACTTGTTACCTGACACTTCTACTAAAGAATTGAGTCTTTCTGACCTCATCCATCTTGATGAAATGTACCATGACGCCGAATTGGCCAACAATGCACGTAAGAGACGAATTAAGGTGCAATACAACAAACATGTCCAGCCTTACATCTTCTTAGAGGGTGACATGGTCTTACTTTATGATCAGGAAGCTGATGTAATAGGTACAGGAAAATTTGAGCCATTATGGCATCGCCCCTATATTGTCAAAATAGTTCTTGCTAAGGGCGCCTACAAGTTAGTATATTATGATGGAATTCCATTGGCGTAGCCCTGAAATGGGTTGTATCTCAAACGTTACTATGCTTAGACATGAGCATAGTACACTTTTGTATTATATTTTATATATCCTTTTTATTTTCATTTACTGTCTTAGTTTATTTTTCTAGAGTTTTCTTGAAGTTATTAATCCGCTTTAAATTTCATCGTAGATGTCTAAATATTTGGAACCATTCATTGGGTATACTGATGGTGCTAGTCGTAGTACACAAAATCTATCCTCTGCAGCATGGGCCATTTTCTCCAAGCGGTGAGTTAGCGAGTTTTCAAGGGATTTGTATCGGTCAATATACAAACAATATCACTGTGTATAGCACGTTGATCGAAATTCTCTCTCATGCCATTTCATTTGGTATTATCTGTATCATCATTAGGTTAGACTCACAAATTGTTGTACTACAAATTACTAGCATTTAAATGTTTGAAATCCAAAAATGCATCGTATGTTCCTAAGAGCAAGACTTTTGGAAAGACATTTTGATTTCATTCAATATCAACACATTTCTAGAAATTTGAACACATTAACTCATTACTTAGCTAATTATGTTTTAAAAAGACATTTGCAACACGTGTAAAAACATAATTTTAGTTCACGTCACATAATTGAATAGGATTGCACAATAAACATAGGAAAACATTGAAAGCAAATAGATATATAGTTATAGGTTTTTACAAATTTCTCTGTCTAGTTTTCCACCATAGCCTTAAATTCTTTAAATTTGTCAAAGACTTCAGATTTCTTCCTCAAGAAATATATCCATGTATTCCTTGAGAATTCATCTATGAATGAAACATAGTACATAGACTTTCCCAGTGATGGAACTGACACAGGTCCAAACACATCACTGTGCACAAGTTCTAATATCTTGTTCGCCCTCTTAGCACCAGAAGGAAAACTCACCCGATTCTGCTTCCCATATACACAATGTTCACATAAATCGAAATCCAGAGAGAAATTAGACATACCTTCTACCATACCATTTCTATGCAGTATCCGAAGGCCCTTCTCTCCAATATGTCCAAGCCTTTGATGCCATAACATGGTCTTTTCTCCAGAGACAGCTAGGCTTTCCACTCCACTTTCAGGAACCACAAAACTATTACACCCATCAATAACAGTGCTACCTTGTAGCTTGTACAGAGTTCCAGTCCGAACTCCCCGCATTAATACCAGTGCTCCCCAAACCATCTTGTAGGAATCTTTCTCGAACACTATTTTTACACCTGCATCATCCATCTTGCTTACAGAAATCAGATTTCTGGCCAATGCAGGAATATGCAGAACACCAGGAAGTGTTCTAATCCTTCCACCTTGCAGCTTCAGCTTGACCTTTCCATGTCCGATGATTTTGGCCTTCCTATCATCCCCGAGGAAGACATCACCATCATATTTCTCATACTCGCAAAACCACTCCCTATGGGGAGTGAAGTGAAAGGATGCACCTGATTCAATCAACCATGACTCATGATCTACATGTGTATTTGAAGAAGAAGCCAAATACACATCCCCACCTTCATCCGAGGTGGTTTTTGCCTCTCCAAAAGGAGCATCATCAGATCCCTTTCCTTTCTCAGGAGCTTTAGATCTCATAAATTCTTTTGTAGTGCCCTTCCTTTTTCGCATTTCCAGCAGCTATCGTTTGGTCTCAATCTAGTCTCCTAAACCGAGCTCATTTAATTGTCAACCAGGATTTGTAAACTGCTGAAGTGAAGTGTACTGTATGTACCTAGGTGCTTGTTTCCTAATGCGTTGTGTGTAGTGTTTTGTGATGTTTTTGGTCTTTTGGGAGGATTTATGATGTTTTTGGTCTTTTGTGATGATTTATGATGTTTTTGGTCTTTTGGTGATTTTTTATGTTTACAATGGAAATGTCTAGAAAACTAATGGAAAGGGTTGGTGGTCAAAAACAGAGTTAAGCCTAATGTATGGAATGGTAAATGCAATTGGAAACAATGAAGCAGAATCTGAACTATGACTAAAATAAAAGCAAAAGCTTGATAATGACTTTTTAGGCAAATGACACAAACTAAACTTGAGAAATGATCACTAAATATGCAAATCCTCTAACTAAACAGTTAAACACTAATGATGCAAGTCCTAAGCTCTTTTATTCTATGATTAATTCCTAGTTCTATTCTGCAATTTAATTGAATGTCACAGAACTTATACTCAAGAAATTATTGGTTTCTTGTTCAAAATAGTTCTTTTGAGGAAGAGCTCTGTTTATAAAATGATGAGGAAATTACAGAGAGGTTTCAGTCCTTATAGTGATGTTGTCTTCTGTTCCTATGGCTATGGATCAGTTGTAGTTTTTAGAACAAGAAGATGTTTGTGAATAATGAAGGTTGTCTTGTTAATCCTAACAACTAGAGTAATCTATTGTGCAATGGATGACAATTTGAATATGAGATGCAAGTGCAATGAGTTAATCTAAGAATGAACCTAAGATGCTACTAAACTAGAACAATGCTGAACTATAAGTCATCATCAAACTTTGAAACAAAGTAATTGAACATGAATTAAATGCAATGAAACTCCGGAGCTTTCCAACTATACTAACATGCATTATTCTATGAAGTTACACAATCTATTTGTTCATCATTAATGATATTTTGGAAGAGTTCCTTCTTTTGGAAGAGGTAGAACAATTCTGACTGTGTACTTGGATGCAATTGCAAGCAAATAGACTGAAAGTAAATGAAAAACTAAGTTATCACATCCATACCCTACTCGTTCTTATGATGTCTTGGGCAAGCGTTTAAGAGCAAGATCAGAGATGATACTTAGTACAAACACACAACTAAATCATTCATTATCACGGTCATGTCTTGAACTTCTTAAGGATGTCTTGGAAGAATTTCTTCTTGTGGAAGAGTGATTAGAACAAGTGTAACTGTGATAATGAATAGAAAAAACTACAACTAATTCCTACAGTACTATAGCTTTTCATCATTCATCATTATAATCTGTTGGAAGAGTGTCTTCTTGTGGAAGAGCTAGAATGAATATAACTACAGTAGCTAGTTAAAACAACTATAAATTCAACTCCTAATCCTACAATACCATAGTCATTCAACATTCATCATTATGGTCTTTTGGAAGAGTATCTTCTGGTGGAAGAATTAGAATGAGAACGTCTACAGCAGCTAACAAAAACAACTATTAATTCAAATGCAAAGTGTAAAGGCAGCTAGAAAAACTTATCTAATTAACGCAAAATAAATCCGTGCAAGAGGCAGGGGCCCTCTACCACTTGACGGCATTCAACCCCAAATTAAATCACGCCTTCAAAATAACTTTGTCTGCTCCATTAACGATGCAAAAGTTTGAACATGACACTCTGCGTTTTCAGGAATGTATCACAGAGTTTGAACAAAATCTAGCAGCAAATCTAACATAAAATCTCTAACTAAGCTCTCGGTCTACTCAAGAGTTTATAAAGCAAATGCAAGTAACAATAATTACAACAATTTAGGAATAATTTCTTTCCTTATCCGAATCATATTAGGAGTCTTTGAGGTGGCTACGTGAAGGAGAAAAGACATCTGGAC